>OU015490.1:177806505-177984005 GCA_907164885.2 Dolomedes plantarius | reverse complement strand
TCGATGTATTATTTGATTATTCGAGTGTTTTACATTGAACGCACTCATTAATTATCTGCACAGACGTCACAAGTGCATTGCGTCGCGTTGCGTTGCGTTTAGCATTGGCGTCATTAAAGTAGATTTTGTTTCATTTCCATACTGTCATTCCTAGTTCATTTCTACGGGAGGTAAGACGTTAATTTTTAAAAACCTATGTAAATGAATAATTTATCAACGCATATAGCTTAAATTGCTTTGTCTTCACTTTGGCATAAACTCTTCGCATTTTTACCATGTTTTTATTAACTTGCTTTCATGTTTGTATGTGTGTTTGTGTGTTTGTCCCGAACAAATCTTGCAATCGATTTTTAACTAACTTCCCGGCTAGCTAGACATTTGAAACTTTTAGAATAGCTCAGAACCCGATGACAATGCATTATTTTAATACTTTTAGCCTTCTTTAAGCAGAATTAAATCCATTTTCAGTTATTTTCAGATAATTTTGTTTCATAGACTTGTGCAGCCATCTATCGGCCGGGACGGGAACGAAAAAATAAACGCAAGTTAACTTTCAATTAACTTTATTTTCTTCAAGTTGATGGGATAATTCATCAAAAAAAAATTTTTTTTAATTATTTATTTATTACCATGTTTTTATTAACTCGATTTTGTGGTGGTGCTCTTTATTAATTAGCTAATTAATTACAAATCAAGGCTAGTAAGTTTTAGTTTTATCTCTATAATTAGTTGGTAGTTGCTTACTCATCATCAACATGAATATTCTTTAAAATAAAATAATAAAAAATAAAAATTAACTTTGGTTTACTTCAAACTTAAGTCTTAATCTAAGTATTTAACTTGCTCGGAAACCCTGGGCTGTGATAGCTATAAACCCATAAGTCTGAATTTGGTATTAACTTGTTTTAAACTTTTTCTTCTTCTTTTTTTTTTTTGTTTGTTCTTATTATCATTAAATGTGTAAAATAATTAAATATATTAAATTATGGTAGATAGCAGCTAATTTTATTAACTATCTAGCTATTGTTAATTTCCTGTATCTCTTAACATCTTAGCATTTGTGTTCTATCAAACTCTGTTAAACTTTAATTTCGGGTCAGCCTGAATTTTAATTAAATTTCTCGCAATTTTGTAATTTTAATTCGTTAATGATTAAGAAGTTCATTTGTGTGTCATAAGCGCCTTGTACTAATAAGCTTTTGGGGTGCTGTGTTTTTTTTTTCTCTCGCTGCGGTATCCTTCGTCACGGGTATGATGTGCAAAATCCAGGTTTTCTTTAAGTGAATAAGTGTATTTTATCTATTATTTAATTCACTATTTTGTTTTAAATTTGTATAACGGCCTATTGTAATATTAGAATATCCTATGTTTTTACTTTGTAATCATTAACGTGGTAAAATCCAGCAGTAATTTGCCGTTTTAATGTATTGTCGGCAATTTCTGGTAAATTTCTCACCGACTCAGCTTCAATCACGAATCTCCCCAATTTTGGCTACTTTTTAAGCAATTCTGTTCGTTTTTGCGATCTATTTTTAGCCCAGCTCCCTGACCCGGCCGGGGTCAGCGAAGAAGGGGGTGTTCGCTGGACACCTGTTCCTGGGTCATCCTGTATCACTGCGCGGGCGTGGGTGTTTTTTCCCGCCATTTTGGAAGGAACTTTTTACGGAAAGGCGCTGTTGTTGAGGGTACGCGGAGTTTTTTTGGAGTGAAACTTCCCACCCTTATAGGGGGGTGCGCGGGGTTTTTACGTGGGGAGGAGTGACCGAGGGCCGTTGGAGGAAGATTTGATCTGTTAAGAAGGGGTTTTGGTCCCCGGCGTCCGGGCCTACTAAAACATGACTGCGTTATGCAGTTTCCTTCGTCATAAGCAACCGTCATCTAGTCTGTGATAGCCCTCCTTCAGAACGCGACGCTCAGCAACCGACATCTTTTGTATCACCGGGAGTCTGAGATAGCCAGCCTTCAGAACGCGACGCTCAGCATCCGTCATCTAGATTGTGTCACCGGGAGTCTGAGATAGCCAGCCGTCAGAACGCGACGCTCAGCAACCATCATCTAGATTTGTGTCACCGGGAGTCTGAGATAGCCAGCCTTCAGAACGCGACGCTCAGCATCCGTCATCTATATTTGTGTCATCGAGTCGGTGAGATCTTTGCCAATTTTTTATCATTGTGGATCCATTCTAATCAATGAGATGAAACTTGATGTTTTAACTATTTTAATTTAAGCTAATCTAGAAGTGATATGATTTTTATGTAGGTCACAATGCTTACTCACGTTTTTTTTTGTTAGCCGTTGAGGCTTAAATTTAAAGGTTACATATATATATAATGTTTGGGGGATACTTAAAATGTTGTGATCGTTTTGTTTAAAATAACTTCTCATACTCCTAATAATGAATAAATGTATTATTTTTTTACCTGTCATTTGTGTCTGTCAATTATTTGTTTCTCCCTCACACGTATCAGAACATGACTGAACTTGGGTTGTCCTTTGGACCACAACGCGATCTACTTTAATCACACTAGTTGTTTTTTTTAAGTGCTCATTATGTAACTTCATAACTTGTGTAATCATTACCTTAAACTTAATAGGGGGTAATTTGGTTACTACAAATGGTGCCTTGCGGTAACAGTCATGTTTATGTGTGAGAAATGAAGCAAATATTGGCAACTTATATATACATGTTTTTGTTTATTTTTACTTCTCATGGTAATTGGTTTTATGTGTGCTAGGGGTGACCAAATTTTGTTTTAATCATGTCTTTCCCCGGGTCTCAAGACAAAGAATCCCAGGCTGTGTCAGGTCCTTCACCTGTCCCCAATCTGCAATTTTTTTCTACCGTACCCACATTGGTTGGAAGTAACGCGGTAGATTTTTTTCAATATTTTGGCCAGGTGGCCTCGTTAGCTAATTGGTCAGAGAACCAAAAGGTCGCTATTGTGTTACTCAAATTAGCGGGGCCTGCTAAAACCTTTTATGAGTCGTCCCTCAAGGAACTTAACATAACTACTTTAGAGGAGTTAAAGAGCCACTTCGTTAAGCAATTCACGCAGAGCAGGTCTTTGGCTGAGGCCATGACTGCTATAAATTATTGCATTCAAATCCCAAATGAAACTGTAGCAGATTTCGCTATCCGGCTGCAAGGCGTGGTGTCGAGTGCCCTGACCGGAGTCATCACTTCTGGTCAGGTTACTCAGGATTTTAAAAAGTCGCTTCTTTTGTCTCAATTTGTAACAGGCCTTAGGCCCCAAATAAAACACCAAATCATAATTACCAACCCACAAACCTTAGAAGAAGCCACCTTGTTAGCTTCTAGAGTAGAACAAGCGTTAAATGTTACTGCCCCCCATGTCAATGCAATGGTTGGACCTGGTACTTTCAATCCTTTTATGGAAGCCCAGTCAGCCAATTCAGCTTCCGTGGAAAGGCAGAATCTAGGGGACCTAACTAAACTCATTAAGGACACGACAGAGACTTTCACCAAGTCTTTAATGTCGTTAACAGAAAAATTAGAAGTTTTGACTGTCAGGGTTGACAGTATGTCAAATGTTAGAGCCCCGGTTAACGACAGGAGAGCCTCCCAAAGAAATATTACTTGTTTTTATTGCCACAGACTTGGCCACTCCTCCCGCGAGTGTTTTAAGAAGAAGCGTGACATGCAAAATATTCCCCATGTAAATTCGAACTCTCAGGACAGTAATGGCGCAGGTAATCAGGGGTCTTTAAACCCTTAGAGGGTGGAGACAGTGTTTGTGATCCACTAGTTTCCTCACAGCCCATGCCGGATCCTGTGTTTGTACCTCAATATATGTTTAACTTGCCCATCATTCCTGTGTTTGTTGAGGGCAGGCAGCTTCGTGGTTTAGTTGATTCTGGAGCTTCGATAAGTGTAATCTCTAAAAATTTTGTAAATTATTCTGTTTGTCATGTTAAACCTTCTCCTCATGTTGTATTGAAGGCCATTACTGGCGTTGATATTAGGGTCACAGAAGTTGTGACATGTCACCTAAACATAGCAAATCATGAATTCACTTCTAACTTTTTAATTTCGGAATTCCCACTGTCTCAAAACTTTGATTTAATTTTAGGATTGGACTTCCTTCAACTGTTTAACTTTAAAATACACTGTGGTGATTCTGTGTTGTCTAATCCAGATATCTCCATATCTTGGAATCCAAATTTGTTGCCTCTAAACTCTAATAATAATCTAAATTCAAATAATACTGATGTAAACATTAACTTAAATACTTCGGATAGTTCAATTTCCCATGAGTGTAGTTCTATTTTTGGCTTTCTACCTACAAAATTAAAGCTACAATCTAACTCTGAGACCAGAGTGAGTATTAAACTGCCTGATTCTTCTAAATTTAAACCTGGTGACCTTGTTCTGGTTGAACCAAATAGTAAGTTGAATTTTGATACCTTTGTTGTTGCAAGATCAGCTTCCGTTGTGTGTGATGATTTATCTTGTTTAGTCCAAATTATTAATGTGTCTAATAAAAATATTACCTTAAACAAAAAGATAAAATTAGCTATTGTCTCACCTATGCAACTTGATTCTAATGATTGCTCGGTCAATACCCTTAGCTTTGAGGATGAGATTGTTGACTTCGATTCATTTGGAGGAGAACTTGATTTGTCACACTTAGAGAGTAATGAGAGAGAATTAACTGCTAAATTAATTAAGAAATATCAGACTGTTTTTGCTAAATCTCTTAAAGATCTTGGCTCGTGTGACATTATTAAGCATCGCATTAATTTAACTGATTATATCCCTGTTCGTTCAAAGCCCTATAGAGTACCGTTTAGTTTAAAGTCGGAAATGAGGTCCCAGATTAATACACTCCTAGAGGCGGGTATAATTGTTCCCTCGACTTCTAGTTATGCTGCTCCTGTCCTGTTGGTGAAGAAGGCAGATTCGTCGTTCCGCTTGGTAGCAGATTTAAGGAAGATTAATGCAAAAACAATCCCCGATAACTTCCCTTTACCTCAGATGAGTGAAATGATAGACAAACTTGGTGAGGCTAAAATTTTTTCAACTCTTGACCTGACCTCAGGTTTTCACCAGATGTTGATGCATCCTGATGATGCTCATCTCACAGCTATTGCCACTGAAGATAATCTCTATCAGTTTAACCGTCTTCCTTTTGGTCTCCGTAATGCCAGTAGTTCCTTTCAGAGGCTGATGTCACTTGTTTTGGCGGGTTTATCAGACTTATCAATTTTTGTGTACATTGATGACATCATTGTAGCCTCATCCACCTTCGAAGAACATCTCGAGAGGTTAGAAATTGTCTTTAAGAGACTACAGGAGGCTAACCTCAAGCTTAAGCCAAAGAAGTGTAAATTAATTAGTAAGGAGATTACTTTCTTAGGTCATAGGATAACGGAAGGTAGAGTCCTACCAGACCCTAAAAATATCAGTGCTATTAAAGATGCCGCTCCCCCAAATTCAAAAAAGGGAATCAGGTCCTTTCTAGGATTAACAGGGTTTTATAGAAAATTTATTCCAAATTATTCTAAGACTGCCCTACCCCTCACTAATTTAACTAAGGATAAAGTAAAATTTAATTGGCAATCTGAACATCAGGAAGCTTTTGAAACTCTTAAGGATTACATCATTAAGGAGCCATTTTTACTTTTACCCGATTTTAATAAGCCCTTCACCTTAAATACTGATGCTAGTAATTATGCCTTGGGTGCAGTTTTAATGCAAGAGGGACCTTCTGGTGTTTCCCAGCCTGTTTCTTATGCTTCCCGAAAATTAAATCCTGCTGAGTGTAATTATTCCACTGTCGAGAAGGAGGCCCTTGCCATTGTTTTTGCCATTAATCATTTCAAGCAATATTTATATGGTCAACACTTCATTTTATTCTGTGATCAGAGATCCCTTTCCCAATTGTTCAAATTAAAAGACCCTACTTCCAGAATAGCTCGTTGGATTATTGCCCTGCAACAATATTCATATACTATTGTACATAAGCCTGGTAAGCAAAACTTGGTCGCAGACTACTTGTCCAGAAATGTCAACACTCTTGAAGTGCAACCCTTAACATTTAATTTAAATTCGTATTCAACTGATGATTTAATTCTTCAACAGAAGTCAGACCATCACTGTAAGAAAATTGTTAATATGCTAAACTCTAATTCTAAATTCCCACCCACTTCTCCTATATATTTTATGTTTAATGGTCTACTTGTGTGTAAAACACGTATTCAATCTCTTCATAATGATAGTCCTAAGCTAGTTGTTCCTCATTCCTTAATATCTGAAGTTTTAAAATTATGTCATGACAACCACACGGTTGCCCATCCTGGCCTTTCTCGAACATTGCACAGGGTTAAAGAAAATTTTTATTGGGTTGGTCTGTATCGTATTGTCAAAAATTATGTTAAGTCATGTCATTCATGTATTGCACGTAGAGGTTTATGTAAGAATCAGATGGCTCCTCTTCAACAAATTCCTGTTCCATCCAGGCCTTTTCAAAAATGCTCTTTTGATGCCGTGGGTCCCTTAATTACTTCCAATAAAGGAAATAAGTTCATTATTGTAATTACTGATTATTTCACTCGATACCCTGAGGCTTACCCTGTCCCTAACATACAAAGTAACACTATTGCTTCAGTTTTGGTGGACTTTATTTCCCGCCATGGTCTCATGGAAATGTTGTACTCTGATAAAGGCTCAAATTTCTTATCTGAAGCGATGAATCAGGTTTATGACGTATTGGGAATATCTAAACGTAACACGGTTAGTTATCATCCGATGGGGAACGGGATATGTGAACGACTGAACAAGACTTTAATTGACTCGCTTAGCCACTTGGTAGCAGAAAATCAGGTTGATTGGTGTGAACACATACCCTTTGCACTTTTGGCTCATCGTACTGCTTTCCACAGAACCATTCAGGAAACCCCTGCTTACTTAACCTATGGTAGGGATTTAAGCTTACCCTATGATTTGATTTTTAATAGTAAATTTCGCTCTTACTCTGATACCCGTACTCTTGCTCATGATGTAACTGTAAGACTCCAAAAGTCATTTGAAGTTGTTAGCCAAAATTTAACGAAGGCTGCTAAAAACCAGACTCAACAGTCACTTTCCAAGCCATTTTCTAAAACAATTCAAGTAGGTGACACTGTTTTTCTCCATGTCCCTGCTATTAAACCTCATCTTAGCAAAAAGCTGTGTAAACTTAACAAGGGTCCTTTTCGTGTGTTAAAAAAGTCCTCCCCCGTCCTATTTGTAATCTCAGAAATTGCTAAACCCAGTAATGTACAAAAAGTCCACATCAACCGCTTAATTAAAGTTGTCGACAGGGAGCTTTTTCCAAATGTTGAAAATCAGCCATCCATTCCTGTTAATATTTCTCTACAAGATCCTTCTCCTAATCTTGTTAATTTAAACTCAGAGTCCACTGAAGTAAATTTCAAACCCTTTGGCTTACCTATGGATTTATCTTGGTTTTCTGATGATTGTAATTTCACCCTCCCCCCTGTGCTTACGCCAGTTCAACCAGATACTGCTGTTGCTACTAATTCTCCAGGGCCATCAGATGTCCAGAATGATGTTTTTAGGGATACCTCTGTATCACCGCTTTCCTTCTTGGATAATATGTCTGATGATTATATGGATAGTTGTAATGTAACTCCCAGTACTTCAGGTACTCAGCTCATTCCCTTGTCCAGTACTACTCATGGGTATTTTTTAAGGCCCAGAGATCAATATGGTTTTGTGGTTAAGAGCACTAAACCCTAGGCTCTAGTGCATGTAGGGGATCATTCATTTATTTACCTTTGTTTTGCTCACATTTTTTTTGGCCTCATACCTATCTCACAGTCATTATTTTCTTTTATTTTGGGGCATTTTGTTGCCTGTGGGTATCATTGGGCATCTTAGGTTTACATCTCTGGAGTATATATATCGTATAACCCGTGACCAAAGAATTCAAGTGTTATTTTATTTCATGTGCTGTTGCAATTTTAATACCTAAGGGTATTCATGTGTTATTAGGTATTATTTAGTTTGTCGAGTGTTGTCATGTTCTTCTGTATTTTATCATTGGGCTGTGGGTTTGCTCAGCTTAATCAAATTTTGTTTAAATTTAAAATTTTGTGTATCAAAAAAAAAAAAAAAAAAAAAAAAAAAAAATTTTTTTTATTGCTTGTTGTTATTAAACTCCAGAGGCTTTTCCCTCTGTTTTTTTTTTTCTACACCGAATTGTGTCTCCGAAGAGTGTTGATTTCCCTAATGCTAGCATAGTGACTCCCTTACTTATTTTGTCAAAAATTTTGTAAGCATTTGGCCATGTGCCTCAGTTGTGGAACTAGTCAGTTATTGATCGGTGACGGTTTGTGTCTGCAGCTCATTCTTGTCCTTAGGTGCTCTCTCACATCTCTGTATTCTTTTGCTCATGAGTATTTGTTGGACAGATGTTTTGTTTGCAAGTATTTCTGGTCAGGGTATTCAGAGGGTGAGATTCCCTACTTTCAATTTGACAGTTCGCCTTGAGTTCTTGGTAGTAATCCCAGCCTAAATGTCCTTATAATGCATTTTTGTTTTCAATTACTTATCCCTATGCTGGCATAAATCTTAAGGTGAACTACTCTTCCTTAATTATGTCATGGTATGCATACCCCCCACCGATTAAGTCCTCACTGTGTATATATTTTATTTTTTATATATTCTATTCCTTTCAGCGCATGATTGCGATTTTTATTATTATACATATGTCTATTTTTATGTTATGTGTTATTATCTATGATATTCTACTCATTTTTATTCGTATTCCCTTATATATCCCAAATTTTAATGTGCAATGTTGTTATATTTTAATCATAATTTAAAATATTTTACACTGTTTAACTTGAAACAGTTATTGTGTGGTTGATATAATATCACCCTAAACATTATTGGTCAAATCTTGTCATTCTATGAGATGTAAACATATTCTGCTTTTACTATTTACAGATGCTCAGCTTGGGTCAAAAATTGGTTGTCTTGATAATATTGAGGGCTTGTGTTACCTTGTTAGGATTGTGAAATTTTTTTGTGTGGCTTACCTCATGAATTTGTTTCTATTTGTGTTTACTGACTGTGAGGCAGGATCGTAGGTATTCTTCTATTTTATTATTTTACTTCTTTACTTGTGTGTCATCTGGTGGAAATCCAGGCATGGGTTGTGAAGACTCCTTATTTGGGCTTTTGTCTCGTACAATTTTGGGTTGACGAATCTGTGTAGTTAGTCTTTTTTTACCGTTCATTGTTAAGTGGATATAAAGAATTTTTTTGTGTTAGGTGTAGTGTGACAGGTTACCCTGATAAGCTATTTTAATTTTCCCCTTTTTATGTGTATATTTTGTCGTTGAACATACCTCGAACCTTTTATTAATCAACCTTTTATTATTCAACTTTTAATCTCAAATTGGAGATTGTGTTTTTTTCGGTGGGGTCCTTGTGTGGGTGTCCTGGGGATTTTTTTTTCCCTGCTTGAGACTCGGAGGAGTAGATGATTAGAAAAATCATTGTTATGATGTCTTGTCTTTTATACATTGCTTATATTTTGAAACTTTTACCTACACCTTAAGAGTTTGACCAGTTGTTAAGATTTTGTTTTATCACATACCATTTATATTCTGAAATAGTGTGTTTTGTTTTAAGATGGTTTGTCACTTTTTTTTGGTTTCAACATGTGTGTAAAAATTTTTATTGCATAAAAATTTTTTCAATGGGACGGAGGATATTTGTGGTGGTGCTCTTTATTAATTAGCTAATTAATTACAAATCAAGGCTAGTAAGTTTTAGTTTTATCTCTATAATTAGTTGGTAGTTGCTTACTCATCATCAACATGAATATTCTTTAAAATAAAATAATAAAAAATAAAAATTAACTTTGGTTTACTTCAAACTTAAGTCTTAATCTAAGTATTTAACTTGCTCGGAAACCCTGGGCTGTGATAGCTATAAACCCATAAGTCTGAATTTGGTATTAACTTGTTTTAAACTTTTTCTTCTTCTTTTTTTTTTTTGTTTGTTCTTATTATCATTAAATGTGTAAAATAATTAAATATATTAAATTATGGTAGATAGCAGCTAATTTTATTAACTATCTAGCTATTGTTAATTTCCTGTATCTCTTAACATCTTAGCATTTGTGTTCTATCAAACTCTGTTAAACTTTAATTTCGGGTCAGCCTGAATTTTAATTAAATTTCTCGCAATTTTGTAATTTTAATTCGTTAATGATTAAGAAGTTCATTTGTGTGTCATAAGCGCCTTGTACTAATAAGCTTTTGGGGTGCTGTGTTTTTTTTTTCTCTCGCTGCGGTATCCTTCGTCACGGGTATGATGTGCAAAATCCAGGTTTTCTTTAAGTGAATAAGTGTATTTTATCTATTATTTAATTCACTATTTTGTTTTAAATTTGTATAACGGCCTATTGTAATATTAGAATATCCTATGTTTTTACTTTGTAATCATTAACGTGGTAAAATCCAGCAGTAATTTGCCGTTTTAATGTATTGTCGGCAATTTCTGGTAAATTTCTCACCGACTCAGCTTCAATCACGAATCTCCCCAATTTTGGCTACTTTTTAAGCAATTCTGTTCGTTTTTGCGATCTATTTTTAGCCCAGCTCCCTGACCCGGCCGGGGTCAGCGAAGAAGGGGGTGTTCGCTGGACACCTGTTCCTGGGTCATCCTGTATCACTGCGCGGGCGTGGGTGTTTTTCCCGCCATTTTGGAAGGAACTTTTTACGGAAAGGCGCTGTTGTTGAGGGTACGCGGAGTTTTTTTGGAGTGAAACTTCCCACCCTTATAGGGGGGTGCGCGGGGTTTTTACGTGGGGAGGAGTGACCGAGGGCCGTTGGAGGAAGATTTGATCTGTTAAGAAGGGGTTTTGGTCCCCGGCGTCCGGGCCTACTAAAACATGACTGCGTTATGCAGTTTCCTTCGTCATAAGCAACCGTCATCTAGTCTGTGATAGCCCTCCTTCAGAACGCGACGCTCAGCAACCGACATCTTTTGTATCACCGGGAGTCTGAGATAGCCAGCCTTCAGAACGCGACGCTCAGCATCCGTCATCTAGATTGTGTCACCGGGAGTCTGAGATAGCCAGCCGTCAGAACGCGACGCTCAGCAACCATCATCTAGATTTGTGTCACCGGGAGTCTGAGATAGCCAGCCTTCAGAACGCGACGCTCAGCATCCGTCATCTATATTTGTGTCATCGAGTCGGTGAGATCTTTGCCAATTTTTTATCATTGTGGATCCATTCTAATCAATGAGATGAAACTTGATGTTTTAACTATTTTAATTTAAGCTAATCTAGAAGTGATATGATTTTTATGTAGGTCACAATGCTTACTCACGTTTTTTTTTGTTAGCCGTTGAGGCTTAAATTTAAAGGTTACATATATATATAATGTTTGGGGGATACTTAAAATGTTGTGATCGTTTTGTTTAAAATAACTTCTCATACTCCTAATAATGAATAAATGTATTATTTTTTTACCTGTCATTTGTGTCTGTCAATTATTTGTTTCTCCCTCACACGTATCAGAACATGACTGAACTTGGGTTGTCCTTTGGACCACAACGCGATCTACTTTAATCACACTAGTTGTTTTTTTTAAGTGCTCATTATGTAACTTCATAACTTGTGTAATCATTACCTTAAACTTAATAGGGGGTAATTTGGTTACTACAATTTCTTGTTTGTTTGTTTGTGTGTGTGTGTGTGTGTTTGTCCAGTCCAAATCTTGCAATCGATTTGTAACTAACTTCCCGACTAGCTAGACATTTGAAACTTTTAGAATAGCTCCGAACACGATGACAATGCATTATTTTAATACTTTTAGCCATATTTAAGCAGGATTGAAATCAATTTCAGTTAATTTTTTTGTAGACTGGTGCAGCCATCTATTGGCCGGGACGGGAACGAAAAGTTAAATGCAAGTTAACTTCCAATTAACATCATTTTCTTCAAGTGATGAGATGATTCATCAAAAAAAATTTAAAAAAGTATTTATTAATATATAGAATTGTCAAGTTTATATGATTCAAAAGAAAATTTAAAATCATGGTATATAAAAAGTTATTTTTATCCTGTAATTATTACACTGTTATTATAAACATAACTACGGCTTGCACCTATCCCCTTGTTTAATATGAATTCTGTGTCTTGTTTAACATGGTTTCGATTTACGCGATTTGTCGTGCAACGCATCTACCGTGTAAATCGAGGATAGGTGTATTTGCTTGCCCACAAATGCAAGAGAAAGGTGAAAATATTAGTACGGCTCAGACCGAGGTTTAAAAATTTTTTCCCGTGTAGATTTTTACATTTTTAGCTTTCTAATTTGCAAAGATTTTTAAAAACTAATAAAACGAAATTCCCACACTTCTCTGAAAAAAAAATTAATTGATCCTTAAAGATTTTCTTCTTACCCCTTGTTAACAATTACATTATGCAAAATTACCTTCCCAAATATCACCGCAGAGAGCAATAAAACTAATCTCTAAGTGGGTTATAAAAGCTATTCCAACGTGCCATATTTATATACGTGTTTTTTTTTTTCTATTTCTGTTCAACGTCTTTGTCGAATATGAATCCGAAATCTCGGTGGTGTTGTATCATCTTTCGTAAAAAGTCAGTTTTTAAGAGCGTTATTTTTATGTATGAAAACCAACACCCGCGATAAAAACTTAAATAAATTGCATTTCCGAAAGAGAAAAAAAAATTGTAGGACAGCGAAGAAAAAAAAAAATAGCGAAAAAAGCATTAAACAAATCTATCCGGGCTTTCTAGATAGGATTTAAAAGAAAACAAAATCTATAAATGCGGAATATGTTATTTACTTTCAGGGCTTTTTTTTATCATTTATTCCAAAGCAGGAATCAAATTTGGTGCTTTGGAACACAGCCTGCATTTTGATGTACTGGAATTACAGCTAAAATGGCCCCTACATGAAGAAAATATTAAGTGTCCGGACATTTCGCAGCACTGTTATAAAAGACTTGCACCATGATGGCGAAAGGAAATGCAGTCTGAACCAAATGCAGGGCATCTAAACAAATGTGCAGTAAAAAATGTTTATGCACCAGTTAAGTTTAAGGTCAATATTAATAAAATTTAATGTCGATATTAATAAAGTATTTATATTATCAAGCTGTAAACATATTGTAATCTGCAGATGAAATCTTTGTAAGGGACTATTTCCAGACATCATTTAATGAGTTTATGACATTATTTATCCATCATTTTAACATCATATATTCATCAAGTTAATTCCGGGACCCGAGGTAGCCCAGTGACAGCGCGTCGGCTTTCGGCGCCGAGGGTGGTTGGTTTGA
This sequence comes from Dolomedes plantarius, assembly GCA_907164885.2. Lineage (NCBI taxonomy): Eukaryota > Metazoa > Arthropoda > Arachnida > Araneae > Dolomedidae > Dolomedes > Dolomedes plantarius. Next base: position 177,970,648 of record OU015490.1, on the reverse strand, counting down.
ATCCCAACAATCGCCATTAAATACATTCGTGCCTAGGCCGGACAAGGGCACGTTAAAATCCGTAGAACGGAAAGTCCCTCTATGAGATCAAAGAGGGTGGGAGAGGGTACGATCCCCAAGATGTTGCCCCTGGGAGTGCTCGATCAAAATTGAGGTGGCACGTAGCTAAGACGGACTTCGACACTTGTGGTGCTATTGTTAACTGGAGTTATAGTTAACACTCCCGAGCCTGAAAAGCCTATATGGACCTGGTCAGGGACACTTTCGGCCATGGGACATGAACAACAACAACAGTTATTCATAGAGAGACATTCGCATTGCTTCTGTTAAAAAACGTAAAACACAGACGAAATAAAATGTGCAAAAATTCTCACATTTATACTGCTTTTAAAATTAAAAGCTTATATTTGTGTAATGCTATGAGTATCCGTCCGTTCTAAAGTCAATAATACGAAATTATTTGCATTCATTATTTGGATTCCTCAAGCAAAAATCGTTTTTTTAATTGTAATAAAAACGTACTAAGGCATAATCATCAATCAATTCAATATTTTAATGGTATGAAATTTAGTTACATAAAATGTAAAAAACGCACATCCGATGCAATGTCGGGCCCATCTTATTCAGAATTTATGTCTCCTAGAAACAAAAATGTATGAAAAGATTATACATGAAACAGATAGTACCTATGAAAAGAAAAGATAAAGCCTTTGTGCTCGAGAAATAAACAGGAAATCCCACGTAAATAAAGTACAAATAGCAGTAAGATGCAATTATTCTTCATACGGCCGTTTCGAAACTACAAAGGAGCTTCTTCATCAGTGCAAAGAACTGAGTGGCAGCTCAAAAAAGCCGAAAAACTAAGCGACTAGACACGTGCGCATGCACTTAAGTAGCCGCACGTATCAGGCACCCAAAGACGCGAAGCAGCGAGAGCACGTGTCTAGTCGCTTAGTTTTTCGGCTTTCTTGAGCTGCCACTAAGTTCTTTTCACAGATGGTACCTATGTTGGAGTTAAAATCACTGCGATGAAGAAGTGTGTGTGCAATATTCAACCGAAAAAAATATTTATACTGTTGAATATTTCTACAGTACTTTACTTCAGAGAAGCTTATGTTTTGCTAAAAATTATGTACAAGTGCACTGATTTACTTTATTTCAACGGACTTTTTTTTTTTTTCAATGAACGTCGGAGCGAAACGGTGGTTAAACTATCTTTAATATCCTTTAGATGCGTTAAATTAATGATGTTTAGAACTGAATGGTTGGAAGCAAGGAGTACAGAGTGTATTTCGGTTATTTGTTTAAACGCGGTGGCTTCAAGCTGTGTTAGTGTATGTGGCCCGTCTAAAGATTATTTCTTTTTTACTACATATATTATATAAAGCCTCACCGTTCAGTTGTACTATTTTTTTTTTAATTATTGCACTTTCCTCTTCTAGTTTCAATCTTTATTCTTCACAATATTGTCACTTTTTCCACCACTACAGCCTGAATACTTAAAGCAAAACATACAAAACTGCTTTTATAGCAAAACCCAGAAAATGCAGTTTATCTGTTAAATCACTTTTATACAGATCGAACTCACCCATAATGATCATGAAAGGCTAGGGAGTTATGTTTTTAAATTATTTCTCAAGACCATCTGTTAGTATTAGCGATCAGACTATTTAGAAACATACCGTCAACTGGGGTAACTTTGTCCCATTTTTAATGTTTATTTCACAGGAAAAGCAAATGATAGTTGTAAACCAATTAAAATTTGATATTGTAAGTGGTTTATATTATTTTAAGCATATTTAACTGTAATATAAGCCATTGTTAAAGTATACATACAAACTTTAAACAATTTTTTAATTTTTTTCAATTTTTGGGCTAATGTTACTTTGAATTGGGCCAACTTTGGCCAAGCTCTTGAAAACCAAACATTTACATTATTTAGATAGCTTAGGACAATATTAGACCATCTACAAGTATTGCTAAATTTTCTATCAATAATATCTTATCTAATCCGAGATAATCTCAAGCTTAATTTGAAAAAAAAAATCAATAAATAAACATTTTTTCTATGCAAAACTGATTTTAATTTTAAATTACAAGTGAAATTTTCAAAGAAAAGAAAATAATAATAGATAAACAGTAAACAGTAAGTTAACAGTCTTATAAGGCGTTCACATTCATGTGCTCTGCACAGTATTCTGCGGGGGAAGCCAGTGATTTATGGGCACTGCGTTCTGCACCGATCCTCCGATAGAGTGGTCCTCCGACAGACCATCAAAGGCGGGGCGAGAGGGTCACGCGGGTCAAATGGTGTCAAGCGGGGTCGAGGGGTACTTGTCTGCATGAATGTGGATGTACCATTATATGTTTTGATGAATGACAGTCCAAACTGTGGAGAAGAAACATAATCCAGTTCTGGAACAATAAACTGATTCCTCTTTGACTCTATTTTTGGTGAATTGATTTTCCCGCACACTTCTTTCCACTCAATAATTTATACAGTCTTGTTTTTCTGGACAACGCCAAAATTTGAGTTTTCTTTTCATACATTCAACAGTCGGTCGATATGTGTTAAACTTAAAATCTTTCCAGGATATTTAACACCATCGTACCTCACGATAACAAAATCATCTACAGCATACATGTGTAAGGTATACACAAGATTCGATTCACAAGAATCGAACTTTTGAGTGAATTAAAGAAGCTGCTTTAGATATGCTAATTTCGGCATACGCGCTTAGTATAAATACCACGCAGCGTCATTAATGAAAAAGGGGAGGTTGTTAAGGTTGAAAAGGTGTTATCCTGCGCTAGTGCTTAGCGGGCCAGAAGTTTACATGGCAGTACTGCTGGTTTGACTTACTGTTCGTGAGTATAAAAATATATTGTTCTTGAAAGCTGTGTTTATACATTCCGTACAAGTAGTACGTATGCTTATTGCTGTAAAAGCCAATTATATGTGCAACGAATTCAATAAACATTGTTTCATGTATAAACTACGTTTGTATAAAATTCAAATAGAGTGCCACTTCAAATTATATACACCCAAGTCTGGGTAGAAGTGAGCATAGAAACTCTATACATGTACAAGTTCAGAGCATACATGAACAAATTCAGAGTCTGCCTGTCTTTGAGATTTATTTGCTTGTTTGTAATGTTTTGTTTATTACTTTCTGGCGAGCTGGAACATTGTCGTTTTCACCTCTTTGAAACTGGACCCTTTTTAGAAGTAGAAGGAGTAGTTAGAGGAACTTTGGCCCTACTGCCATGTTGGGCTAAAGTTACCCCAAGCCCTGGGAGAAAGTTTGCCTAATGTAATAAATATTCATTAATTGGCAAACCACAAAATAAATCAAGATAATGACGGTGAAAATAGTTGAAACAATTAATGATAAATTGACGCAATTCGCTTACCTGCTCTGAATCACGAACTCTATCACATTTACAAGGAAAAGTTGGAAGACAACAACAATATACGTTTTCGTGATACCAAAGTGGAGCAGCACTATAGTTGTGGTAAATTGAGGAACTACAAGACAAAACTATTTGAAAATCAAGACAGTACTGCCACTCATTGGCCCTTGCAATAAATAAGTGATACTCACTCTCCTTTGTCTAGATACAGCACATGCAATCTTTTTTCGTTTGTTGGGCCAAAGTTACCCCAGTTGATGGTAACTTTAGTTAGTATATATATATATATATATATATATATATATATATATATATATATATATATATATATATATATATATAAACGCACACGAATTCTGAACTTACTATTAAAGCAAACTTAATTACGTTTGACTGTACAATTTAATGGCAGCCTAAGGCATTAGATTCCATTAAAGGCCATTACAGTAACAGAATATTTATATAATGCCACTAAACAAATCTTCTGTGATACATATAGTTACATTTTACAACATATATATCGCAAACACAAATCACTATACATACATAATATCTCCGATTAGCGACAGTTCGCAAGTTACGTGTCATAGTGCCTCATTTCTCACAGCGCAACAAATGAGGCAATAGTTAGGTTAGACTCATACGTCTCTTTAGAAATGAAGTACATCTCAAATTTATAAGCTCATGTAGTAGTTAAAAATATTTTCGGGACACATTTATTAAAGTTTATATTCATAAAAATTCAGTTAGGCAGGCACACACACGCACACACACGCTCACACACACACACACACACACACACAAACAAACAAACACACACATACAAATAAAAACACACAAACAAACAAACAAACATACATACATACATACATACATACATACATACATGCATACATACATACATATATATATACACACAAAATTATGCTATAATTTAAAAATTTGAAACATGAAAGTAGACCAAAAGGACACCTGAAATTAACAGTCTAATGATAACATCTCTTTATCAGCAGTGCTGACATTATCACTAAACTAAGGACTATTTTTGAAAGTTCTGATATTCAAGATATACATAACTTGGCCTCGGGCAGTGCTTCAAAAAACTGGAATAAACTTCAAAAGACAGGAACGTGTTTCTTCCGAGTTTCGGAGTTTATTCCTGAATAATTTTTTTGGAAGAATTGTCCAGTGCCAAGTTATGTAAATCATGAAGATAGCTACTTTCAGGTACAATCTCCCCCCCCCCCACTCCTGGCAGTGGATTGTTAAAAGATGTTTAATTTTCAAATTACCATAACGGCAGATTTTCTTGAAATTAGAAGACTGGGCAACCCTGGACGTCAGAGAGTTACATCTATATCTATATATCTATATATATATATATATATATATATATATATATATATATTATATATATATAGTGAAACTTCTCTAGCCGGTCACCCCGCTAAACGGCCATATTTTGTTCAAGGCCGATTAAAGGCTCCATGGAGTCAGTTTAATGGAAGAAACCTCTTTTCTACAGCCACCCCTGAAAACGGCCACTTTTTTCGGAACCATTATATTTTATATATATATAGTCTATAACAGGGGTGCGAAAACTGTGCCCCACGGGCCACGTGCTGCCCACTACAGATTTTTTTTGTGGCTCGCCAAGACACCCAGAAATATCCGGACAGCCAGAAAACTGCCAAAGACAGCCAAAAACTCCAAGACAGCCAGAAAAACTGCCAATGTTTAATTTAATTTATATTTATTGATTTTTATAATACAATTTATACCTTTTCTGAAATGCAAAGTTAACTAATAAATGCAATAATTTTAAAAGGTGCGGCCCTCCACTAACCTCCTCTTACACAAAGTGACCCCGTGGGCCAAAACAATTGCCCTCTCCTGGTCTATAATAAAATAAGTAAATAATCTCCATATTTTGAAAATATAAAGTGTCAATATTATCCTATTTTCTAACAACTAAAGCTAGGATAAATTAATATTGAATGATTACGCATCGACTTAACAAGTACTTTACATGTGTGTTTGATCGCGAAGACGACAGATTTGCGTTGAGTCGTTGCCACGCAATGAAATCTCATGTTTAATATTCGATGTATCTCAATTTCAAGAGATTAATACTTCTCAACGTTCGTTCCCCATTCCGAATTTACATACCTCTTGGACCCATATCACAGAGGCAATAAATATTTCCTTTGCATCTCTTTCCCATGGAGAGGGCTTGTTCCACGAAATATCGCGAAAAATTCTTGAATAAATTTCCTCAGCAATAGTTGATTTTAGGCGCTAAAAAAGAAACATCTCAGTCCGCAGAGTATATTTTGAAAAGATTTGGAAAGGAGAGAGAGAGAGAAGAAAAAAATATTAAAATGCATATACGGACAAAATATATGGTGTTTACTTTTGTCATTTTATTTTCGGGGAAAAAGAGATCGCAAGAAATCTTTTTCAAATCTTGGAACGTTGCCGATTTTCATTGTCCCGGGGAAAAAAAGGAGGGAAAATTCAGTTTGATAGGTCACATGAATGCAGGATATTTTGGTAAAGTTTCAGAACGACTGTGTGATAAATGAAAAAAATAATAAAATTGAAAGGAAGAAAAATGATTTTCGTTGAATTTCCCCAGAATATGTTAGAGATTTCGTATGTTTAACTATTAATCCGTCACTTTATATGGAGTATGACGGGGATAATGCATAATAATAGATTTACATATTTTTTTCTCACTTGTATAAATTCACCACTCAATAGAAAGCTCTGACACATGATATTAATAGTTTATATTCGTATTTATTCTAAATTTGTCATTTCCAAATTTTACATCATTAGAAAGGGGTACGTAAATTTTGCATAAAAAATATCGAAATTTCGCAAAAAAAAAATTGCAATATATAAAATTTTGCATTTATTTATTTTTTATATATATATATATATATATATATATATATATATATATATATATATATATATATATATATATAAATTCTAAAATTTCGCATTTATTTAAAAAAATTACAATTTTACTTACTTGGTTAGGTAAGTATCAAAATTCTTACTTAAAAGCTAACATTGTAGTAGTCACCACATTCTCTTCCTTAAGTCTTTAGCAATAAGTATTAAGCAAATTTCGAGAGTGAGATATCTAGGTTAAAGACCGTGGATGGTCTTAGATAAGCAATTATGGTACTAAATTATTACTATTATTACCTAATTTCGCTTAAAAAAGCTGTTTATTACTGAGTTTTCACCGAAAATTAGTAAAAATAATAATTTTCGCATTTATTCGCTCATATCGGCAAATTTCGCATTTATTCACATCTATTTCGTAAATACGAAAATTACGTATCCCTAATCATTAGAATAAACAATATTTCCGAATCGCAAAATCCCGTTCACGCTTTGTAAAATACAACAGTATTTAGTTGTGCAAAAAATAAAATGACCAGATATCAGGAGTTGCTTTGCTTCCAGAAGAGGGGGGTACTTAAAAGCGTTGCGCCTAACAATATTAGGCAGGTTACTTTCATATTGGTTCAAATAAAGAGTGAGAAATACCAGAAATTCATTTTTCAGCATGAGATTTTTTTATGCGAAATTTTAAGTGCACAGCATAAAAAGCTCAAAATATGTTAACTGGGTGTAGTTATCAACAGGACAGGGAAATGTGGTGGTCTAATAGGAACGGGGATTAATTTTTTTACCTAACTAAGGGGTACCTAACTTAATATATCGAACTTACCTAACTTATCAAACTTAATATTTTTACCCAATTTAATACACAGGGAGAGAAAGAACGAGCGAAAGAGAGAGATAATTCTGAAGGGAACAAGTGACCTTCAACCCCTTTTCGTTTTAAATTTTTAATACTTTACTCTACATACAAAATGAGAATATTAAATTAATATTCCATTTTGCTACATTGAAGTCACTTAGAATTCACAAATAAGCATTTTGTGGAAGAATTGGACCAGTTTTTCAAAAAATTCTTCAAAAATGCTAGAAATTTTCAAAATGTTCTATGCGCGTTCGTTTCCTTGTGATTTCTTCCAAATTTCTCAGGATTGTTCATGGAAACGTTTGTCACAAAACTGTGCAAAGTTCTTTGAAACCCCAAATATTTTTCAAATTTATAGACCACGAAAAAAAATAAAAACAAGCAAATACGTAAAAAAATTAACAGGCAGAATAAAAAAAAATATTATTTAAAACTTTAGATTTATACAAAAAAAAATTTCAACGCACAGTTATACTTAGGTATATCTATGGTAAACTTATATTAAAATATTTAAGGTTTTTAATTATATGGAATGTGAATGGAGCATTCTGAAAATGTTAGCATTTCTGATTTTTTTTTTTGAAAAACATGCGTGTTTCTGCAAAAAAAATCCTTATTTTGAATTCTAAGGGTCTTGAATGCTGTAAAAAAAGAATATTAACCATTCTTATTCTGTATATTGAGTTAAAAATTGAAAATTCAGAAATTCGAGTATGAAGGTCCATTGTTCCCATAAGCTACTCAGAATACGAGGGCGTCCCTAAGCCTTAAAAGAAATCATAGTACGTAACTGCTTACATTTACTGCCACATCTTTGTTCAAACGTGAAATTGCGTAATTGACGTAATGTGTATTTGCAAAATTCGTTATCTGTTGTGTTCAACCTATTCACGCAAGACATTTTTACCACTGTAACATTGACAATTAAATCTTATCTAGTTAATACTTGAAAAAAAAATGTCAATACTAAGAATCGAACACAGATGCCTCTTTACGCACAGATGAGTTGATATTTATACCTTTTAAGTTACGCCATAATCCTTTCGGATTAAACTCACCTACTTATAATGAAGAGATTTTCTTTGTATTTTAGGATAAAAGTCTTAACAATTATCGTCAAATTATCTCCGAGCTATTTATATGATGACACGTACTTCTCCAACAGAGATCAAATGAAAAAGAAAAAAAGATTAACAACGCACATAGGCTTAAAAGCTCAAGTTGCGTCAGAGGTGAAAAGATCCCTAAGCGGAATTCCTTTCTCGCAGTATCCGGAATTCATTAATTTCGGCCTTTGCCCTAATCACAAAGGTGAGTTAATGAAATATCTGTAACTAATAGACTAAAGATCGCAGCCTATTTACATCACATGAAAGAACGTGGTAAATGAGATTCTCCGGAAGTCAGCTTAATCGATGGACCAGAGGTATTCGAAACAAACTCGAGAACGATTTTCAGGGCAGGAAGTGACAAATGATTGCTAGGAGTTTGTGAGAGCATGCTACTCTATTCTTAGAGTGTTAAAAAAAATAATGATAATACTGATGAAGATATCAAGACAGGTATGACTTACGCAACTAGTGATTATTAGTTAAGATATTGTCTTGTTATTATTACACTCGCTTTTCATACTGTACAAGACTTTAATTATAACTAGTTGGTACCCTTCAAAACATGATGGCTGGATAGTAAATAAATGTACTTATACACAAATTATGCTCAACACGTCATTACCAAAAATCGAAAATCATAATACAGGGTGTGCGGGCGAAAGGTATCCAAAAGTTGTGACTTATTTTTACGGAACTACCCATTAGAATTTTTTAAAAAAATTATTTAAATAGAAATAACATTTTACCAAGTTTTAATATCAGTCATAGATTTCTATCATAGTATCATAGATTTCGATGTGTGCACCTTTTGTAGCACGACTAACGTCTAAATGGTAATCCGGTTCTCTCCAAGTTTCGTAGCATATCAGGAGTTATTAGACTTTTTTGCTTGGGAATTCATTTAATCCGGTGTGTATAAACAAAAAATTTAAACTGTGGATGAGTTGAAGAAGCGTATCATTCAGGCAATTCGTGTAATAACTCCTGATATGCTACGAAACACTTGGAGAGAACTGGATTACCATTTAGACGTTTGCCGTGCTACAAAAGATGTACACATCGAAATCTATGATTGGTATTGAAACTTGGTGAGATGTTCTTTCTATTTAAATAAGTTTTTTAAATTCTAATGGGTAGTTCCGTAAAAATAAGCAATAACTTTAGGATATTTTTAGCCCGGACACCCTGTATTATCAATAGAAAAATACACTTTACGAAATGGCTTATGCATGTTAACTCTACAATTCCACCATATTCTCCATCTGCTGACAACAAATTTTTATAATCTTTAGCTCTATTAATTGCTGAGCAGTTAGATACATCCACAACAAAATCCTTATAGAAGCACCACTTATTAACAATATTACAAACAGTGAATAGTATAATTTCATGGTGTCTGTCTTCAGTATTCTAAACAGAGTGCGAAACAGCGCGAAATAAACAATAATTTCAGGTTTAATTCTATATCTCATAAGCATAATTATAAACAAAAATGGTAGAGAGCGAGCTACACAGATTCCTCGGAATAAACAAATTCATGTGTTTACGTGGCCTCGTGCTTAGTGAGTATCTAAAGCCAGATTTAAACATGTCACTGAGCATGCGCAAAAGCAATTTTTAATTGCAAATTATCGCTAAATAATAGAAAATGCAGTTACAAAAATCAAATTTGACACATCTATAGATTAAGATATTTAGTTTAAGACCATAAAAAGTAAATGGATGCAGTAGTTTCCTTTTACGGATTGCCCAAAGAATCGGCTTCGCAACAGAAATATACTGATATGAGGAAAGTACTGTAAATTTGTCAACTCGGTGTCATAATATGCTAGGACTTAAAAACTCGGTGTCATAATATGCTAGGCCTCTTTCAAATACCCAAGCAAACCACAATACTTAAACCCTCATTCAGATAGTGTTTGTGGGTGTAAAAAAAGTTTCGAATGTACACTGCTGGCCACCCAAATTGCAACACCAAGAAAGACAAGAGATATCACAACAAAATTTATTTTGTAGATAACATGTTGACCAAGTATCAAATGATTAAATTAATAGACTTCTGTGAAGTGTGGTTCCTGCCAAAATCAGTAGCCAGAGTAGCCGCCATTGTTGGAGATCACCGCTGCCACACGCCTCAGCATTGATTCAAAGAGACTTTGGATGAGTTCTTGGGGTACAACAGACCAAGCAGCTTCCACACGTTGCCAAAGTTGATCTGCTGTGGCAGCTGGGGATGGAATCTGGGTCAATCGTAGAGCAACCATGGATCACATGTTTTCTATCGGCGAAAGATCCGGAGAGCGAGGCGGCCAGGGAAGCAATTCAATCTGGCGATTGACGAAGAACCGTTGGACAATGCGTGCCACGTGTGGTCGCGCATTGTCCTGTTGAAATATGGCTGTGGGCAAGCCCTGAAGGTAAGTAAGGACAACTGGCTCCAACACCTCGGAGATGTAGCGCTGGCTGTTTAAAGTACCGGCACTGCGTACTAGAGGTGTGCGAGAGTGATATCCAATACCGCCCCATACCATAAAACCCGGTGCAGGACCAGTGTGGCGGTGCATAACGCAGCTGTTCAGCATCCTCTCTTCACGGTGTCTCCAGACTCGAATGCGACCATCGTGGTGTTGCAGACAGAAGCGTGGCTCGTCAGTAAAGACAATTTCATTCCATTCTGCCGTCCACATCCTTCTGTCATCGCACCATTGGCGTTGGAGACGTCTGTGGTTCTGCGTCAAGGGTAGACAAAGCAATGGACGTCTTGCGGACAGACCACTCTGCTGTAAACGGCGTCGAATGGTACGCGCAGACACTGTATGATGCGTTACAGACTGCATGTGCTGTGCTATGGTTCGTGATGTGACTGAGCGATCCGTCACTGCCATGCGCACAATTTGCCTGTCATCACGTGAAGTGGTGCGCTGAGGTGGATGCGATCGAACACGCCGGTCCGTCGTACCCTCCTGCATCCAACGATCACATATCCGCATTACAATTGTTTGGTTTCGTCCAACACGACTACCGATTTCCCTGAAAGATAATCCACAATCTCGGTAGGCCACTATCCTTCCTCTGTTGAACTCGGATACTTGATCAAAAGATGATCGCTGTTTTCGACAAGGCATAATTGATCGTTTTTTTGAAAAAACCACAAGAAAAACACAATTGCCGAACTTGAAATCGTCGAAATCTCCAAGCCTTAAATAGCGCTTTGAAGTGGCGCCACAGGCGCGCGTGATGTGCGTCTGCGCTGAAATTCTAATCATTTGCATATCTCACCTCCGCTAATGCATGTTGTAAATTTCATGTTATTTGCATGTTTCCTTCAGGGTGTTGCATTTACAGTGGCCAGCAGTGTATATATGGATCACAGTCAATATATATCCACGACCTATTCTCCGGAGAAAATTGAGAAAGATATATTATAAAAGTATTTAGAACAATAAAATTCTTTGAAAGAAAAAACACTTCAACTGTTCTTTGCTCCGATCCTAAACCACTCCCGTTGTTACGTTTAAATTGCGAGAGACAACGTCTAAGCCAACATCTGTGTTAATAGAGCATATTACAGAATGTATAAATCAGTGTTTCAAAATTAAAATTCTCAAATGTGTTAAAGCCATGGGAAAATAACCTATGATCTGCAAATCTTGAGGCATTTTCTTAACTTTGGGAAAAAATATATTGAGGAAATAAAAAAAAATTCACTGTTCCTAAGAATGTTAAATTATATTAAAAAACTCAAAGTGAACTTATGTAAATTGCATGTGAATTTTTTCGTCTAACACTTCGGAACTAAACAACTTGATTCCTTTTTTTCATTTCCAGCAAGAAATCTGTGCTCAGATGGCAAAATGCTACAAGAAACTTTTCTTAAATGATTTGAGTTTTTCACATTCCGGATTCTCGTTCGGCGATATTTTCTATTTACTATAACTAGTGTAAGTAATAGCCAGTTATTTTTCTGAAACATTGGTACCACGTTTGCTCATGTACAACAAATTACTGATTTTTCATGACATCTTGAATCTTAGAATTGCTGTCACGTAAATTTCTTACAACATTTTGCCCTCGGAGCGCAGAATTATTGATATAGAACTACGAATGGAAGCTTGTCAGTATTTTTCTCTTTCTGAGCAACTTATCTTTCAGTCCATGTATTCCTCATATTGCTATGTACATAATTTAAAAAAATGAATAAGAATTATACATGATGAGAGAAAGCACGTCGGGTTACGGTACTGAGGGTGCTCGGATCGAATTCCGACAAGTGCCATTAAATACCTCCCTGTCTAGGCCGGATATGGGGGAATTAAATCCGTAGACAGGAAAGGTCCCCCTATGAGATCAGAGAGGCTGGGAGAGGGTACAATCCCCCCAGATGTCGCCCCTGGGAGTGCTCTTTAAAAATTGAGGTGACACTTGGCTAAATCGGACTCCGACCCTTGTGGTGACACTAAAAACCGGAGCCACACCTCTCAGCTTGCTTGCCTATATGGACCTCGTCTGGAATACTTCTGTCGAGGGGTACTAGAAACAACAACAACAACAACAACAGCTCATCTGGGCACAGTGGCCCAGTTGGCAAGAGCAGCGGGCTAGTGATCTGAAAGTCACTGGTTCGATGCTCGTCACTGACAAATCCACTGCCATGTACACTAATGGCGGCTGGTGCACGTAAATATGTTGTGGCTTCAATGTCCTCCAAGTTCTAGAAATTACCTCTGGAGGTGCGGGGTCAAGTGTTCTGGTCTCTACACTTGACTCGGTTCAAAATTGCGGGACTGGTCCTATGGCCAATTCGGATTCCGACCCTTGTGGCTCCAGTCTAAACAGGAGCCGCACCTACATTTCCCATAGCCTTCGGGGACTTCATCTGATGTTGCTGTCGGTCAAGTGACATAAGCAACAACAACAGTACAACACATCAGCTCATCATATACTGAACAAGACATTACCTTAGCATTTCGCTCTAGATGTAATATCGTACATTACAACCAAATAAAATCGTCACATATTGAAGTTATCTGGAGCAGGTAGCGTCTTACCCTAGCCATAATTTATAAATAATTACAAGATAAAAATAACTTTTTATATACCACGTTTTTAAATTTTCTGTTGAATCATATAAACTTGACAATTCTCTCTTAATTGCACAAACCTTCACTTAATTATTCTTTTTCACTTTCTTTTATTTAATTTTAATCACTTTTTAGTCGTTTGCACTATCCACAGACTTTATAAAATTTGATTTTTATAAAGTTGATTTTTTTAAATATTTCGTTGATTTATAATTTGATTTTTTTAAATATTTCGCACAATATTTTTATAAACAAATTAAATTCAAATGTATTCTGTTTTCAAATTCGTCAAACGCCGTTACGCAAAAGTGGAAGCATTGTATTCGATCGAAGCGCCACCTTGCGGATTTTTTCGGCTAAAAGTATTAAAAGAATGCATTGTCATCGTGTTCTGAGCTATTCTAAAAGTTTCAAATGTCTAGCTCGTCGGGAAGTTAGTTAAAAATCGATTGCAAGATTTGTACTGGACAAACACACAAACAAACAAGAAAGCGAGTGAAAAAAACATGGTAAAAACAGTATCGTGGACCCCAGATGATGAATATCTGACGTCACGGATGTACCTGCGCAGCCGCAGTCGATATTTTGAAGCTGCAAAAATTAACTGCGGCTGCACAGCAATCACCGAACACTGCTGCATAGTTTACAAACCTTTCCATAATAGGTTTGAAGTATTAGCCATCATGGCGCCAATCAACAACCTGCAGGGCAACGAAGTGCATGCACACGCCCTAGAATTACCTTTTCTATGACAGATAGTCGTATTTTGAAATTACTACTTTGAGATTTCAGTAGAAGTCCAGTTTTATAAGCAGAAATTAGCTTATCATCTTTATAGCTTATAAATGGTAGACAAAATCTAACAGCTCCTCATAAGTGGTCTGCCGAAACAGTTCTTTTATAGAAGAGGGTAATCGATCTCTAAAAGCTACAAAACCGCTGGATTACACAGACGTGGGTTGAATCTAATAAGCACGTTATTTCATATCATCAGATATATGACCGTATTAAACGGGACATCGTCCTTGCCGAATTTACGTTCATTAACACACTCGCGTAACGGGCAACAACAACAAAAAAAAATCATTCCCCATTATAACAACTTACATTTGTTTAATTTCTAGATAAATTTCATTTCATTCTTCCGGAGACAGAAAAAAAGCAGCAACAAATCGTAGGTAATTATTCAGATTTCTCCACAATACAAAAAAGGGGACCGCTCTGAAGCAAGCATCCCTTCTGACCCCCATTTAATAGCTGCTGTGCCCCAGGAGTCATAAATTCCTCCTCCCCTTTTCCCATGCCATTTCGTAACCGTTATTTATACGCGTAAATCAATCTCACTGAATGAAAGTAATGGCACAAATTGGACCCGGCCATTTCATGGGAGTTGCCGCGTGCTACATCCTGTTATTATATCACTGGGCCTGACGTGTAGAGGCATTCGCAAGGAAATTTATACTGAAAGGGATGCATCTTAAGTAAAGTGACCAGGGCACTATTACTTCAGAGATAGCTTTGATGTTCCCTCATCGTCTTGCCATTAGAGGAATTAGAGCGATTTTCTTTGTGATGTGCGTTACCCCAAATTGTCGCCGGGGTTGAAGCTTTCTTCATCCCTTAACCTTTTGCATAGTCTAGGAACATTTCAGCCTTTCCCATAACTAATTCGGTGACAATAGATGTAATTTGACAAGGAAGATTTACAACGTTTTTTAAAAAATATTCGGATTTTATTATTTCCTAGATGAATACCCGTGCTTCGCTACGGAGTACATTCAAATTAAATACAACTCTCAATGTATGCAATTAATGCCAAAAAATATAATAAATACAATGGTCAATGCATGCAATTAATGTCAAAAAAACTGAAAAAATATATTTATAAAAAAATCGTAACGGATATTTTTATATACAAAATAACGTAGAAGAAAATATTCAAATTAAATACAATGGTCAATATATGCAATTAATTTGTATGTTTAATATCCATAAAACATACTAATTTGAATTAAATTCTTTAAAAACTGCCATCTCCATTAGTATAGTGGTTATATTTTATATTTTACAGTATTTTAATATTTTTTTGTAAATTTATTTCATTGTTATGCACGTGACGCAAAATTAATTTAAAGTATCACACACACACACAAATATAAATAAATAAATAAATAAAAAATTTAAAAAAATGAAAACAATAAATATCGTGATCAGCATTTAATAAATTAAATTCTACAAATTAATCTTTAAAAATTCTCCAAAAATCAGAAAACGGAGGTAAAGATTCGAAAATGATTTCATTTTAAAGGAATTTTTGTGATCTTTCTCATGATATAAAATTTGTAACCCTCACATTATCATTTTAAATGCAAACTTTAAAAAAGTTACATAAACAGCTTAAAAATTTAATTTTAAAAAATCTAAGATGAATTTTTCAAAAACCTTTCTTAGTGCACCCCTACACTATAAGAAGAATCGTCATGCAAAATTTCAGCCATTTAGGTCCAGAGGTATGGTCTGTGCGCTATCTGTCAGTCAGTCAATCAGTCAGTTACGGAACTGCTTTACATATATAAGTTATTTAATTAGTAACAAAAACTATATTTTTACATTTTATGCTCGCAGTTTTGGAGTGAAAAACTTCCTTGTTGGAGTGTTTTGATGAAATCAAAACCTTACAAAAAATGTAAGAACTTTGGATTCTCGCTTACAAGAACCTGAGAAAATATAAACACAAGAAAAACTCGAGTGCCTATTTGAAATCTCAACATTTTCCAAGTTTGATGAAGGTCAAGCTTTTTTCTCTCTTTTCTAACAATATTCACAGTTAAATTTTTAAAAAGTATATAATCTCTACTTGTCCATAGTTAGTTCTCTCTTAAAAACAACGATGGTTGAAATTCTTTTTTTTTTTTTTGTTGGTTAGCAGCGCTACGGCGATCTTTTGTAACGCAGGGTCTAAAAATGTCCGAGAACTAAAGCTTAGAGCTCATTCACGCATAAAATCACTACAGATCTCTGTAATACCTAATAATGGCGCGTTTTTTCAGCTAATGTCCTTTTTTTCAAACCATGTAGCTACATGTCGTTTAATCACGTTATATTAGGAGATTATCCTGTCTGCAGCATACCTAAAAGAGGCTACGCAATCGAACTAATTTTCGCCCGAGTTTCCAATTGTTAAGGAAATTCTAAGCCAATTCAATTTTAAGTTCCGAGCGACCAAATAGCTAACTGTTTAGTTTGTGAGTCTAATTTGTGAGAATGACTTTGCATTCTGCTTTGGGCTTCTCATAATGTGAAAACGTAATTTGGAACTACGGAGTTATGTGCCTCAATTTCACGTAATGCCTACTCTGTTCTATGATGATCATGCAACTTGATGTGATTTAATCACTCAAGAGATAATGGGATGATTTCTCCATATTTCTGCTTTATCCACTCTTTATACTGGGGAGTTATTCAAAAGAGCAAAATCATATTAAAACCACACTGTACTGCTTCTGAGAAGATAAGCTGTTAAAATGATCATGCTTCATCATTATTCTAGAGCTGATTTTATTCTGCTTCAGCGTGAACTCTGGAACTTTATCCGATGTACCAAATTACTGTTAAATGCGTATGGGAAGGCAACACAAATAGACATTACCCTTGATGAAAATAAAGTCTTGCTTTATTAATTTGAGGAAGAATCATTGATTTAAGGCAAAGAAACTAAATAACTAGCATAAATGTATTCATATGTATGACGAACGTAAAAAGAAAAATTACATGTTGGTAAGACAGTAGAAATATTAGGCTTAAGACTTCCCCTTCAGCATTACGTTCCCCTTAAACGAAAAAAAATCGATTTTAATTAAAAGGATTTTAAGATGTTCTCTAGTGCTAGCTAGCTATTTGAGTTGTCGAAAAAAGATGGTTTATTCACTGAGCAGAAAGGATGAAACTCAAGAGCAAATGTTTTAGTAAAAGAGTGTTAACTGCACAGTTAATTTTGCATGTTAATACTTCAAAATTAATTAAATCTGGAGTAGTAAAAGAATATGTCAGAGGTAGTTAAGACATTTCCTGAATAATATCTAAAATTTGAAACTAAAATCCATAACACAATGAAAACCTTATATTTATTTATTTATTTTTCGCTTATTGTGTAATCAAATTTTTCCTTGGGGATAAAATTAAAGTTTAAGTAGCCATTTATCCTGGATTTTATGAAGAATAAACAGGATCCCGCCAAAACACTAAATATAAAAGTTATCTACTTCATTTTACCACCATTTAGACAGCACTGTTGTTGCTAACGGGCAGAATTCAAATCTTAAAATATGGTTCAGGAAGAAAATACAAAAACCAAAAAAAACCTAAGAACAACATTTTTGGCAAAACGCTTATCTCGAATTCAAATATGAAGTAAAGTATGATCAATAAATAGATTCGTTACAAGACTTATATAACCGAAACATTTGATGCGCTCTGTTCTTTACAATGACTAAATATGCTCTGTCTTATTTTAAAAGTACCCTAAATTTTTTTTTAAACAAGTGTGTTACCAAAACGATTGTGTTTTCTTTAAGTTGGAGAAGGATAAAGGGGAGGGGGCTAAGTGTATAGCCCTTCAAAAACTAAAAAGCTAGAATATCTTTTTGAAATGGTGTTCAGAGAAAAACGTTTGACGCTCAAATGCACTCAAATAGATGGTCAAGTGAATACTGTTTTCAAAATTTGTTCACCTAGAAATCTGGAAGACAGTTTCATAGACATAATACTGCGGTAATTATTCAGCAGCAACCACATTTCGAATAAAAACAGGATTCATAAGAGAAAACGTTTAAGAGTTGCAACCCACTCGTCATAAAATTTGCAACCAAGGAAGTTCGACCTTTAATACAAATAAACATATCCTGCCATTATGTGCTTCGTTTGTTACTCTCGGCAAAGCCAAAAGGGTGCAGTACTTCCTGTAAGGGAAAGTCAAACGTTAATGAAGGCTTTCATCTGATTGGGCGTTGTTTAAGTGAAAAACAACCTCAGTAAATATTTCTATGGCACAGAATGCCTTTATCGGGGTTCATTCAGTCAGATAAATGAAATAAATTATTTTTCTGATGTCCGCGGGTTAAAAATCAATTATGACAGGCAGCTGCGGTGTGCATTGCTTTTTACAACAGATTAAAAGAGAATAGATGGATATTATGGGGGTTTTTTTCTTTTGAATATTTCGAAATACATAGAGTGATGTATGTGCACTTTGGAGGCCCACACTCTATCATTATACGGCAATATTATACACCGTAAGATTTAATTCGTAATATTGCCATGTCTGATTAATTTCTGAATCGCCCTGTCAAAAGGTGTTTCACCTTCAGCACGAATTTCCTCATGGGCTATTTGATTCAAGGAAGTTGACAAAATCCCTTTGCCGTTTGAATGGTAACATTTAATTATTCTGTTGCTGCACTCACTAATGGTCCCTGGTCGGAAAAAGTCCAAGCCTGTCCCGTTGAAGGCTTTAACTCGTATACAGGGTTATGCTTATAGGATAATGATTCAATATCCCCTATAAGAAGGAATACGCAATTTTCGTATTTAGGAAATAGATGCGAATAAATGCGAAATTTGGCGATATGAGCCGAATAAATGCGAATTTTTTTTTCTTACTACTTTTCGGCGAAAACTTGGTGGTAAACGGCTTTTTAAGAGAAATTAGGTAGTAATAGTGATAATTTATTAACATAATTGCTTTTCTAAGACCATCCACGGTCTTTAACTGAGAGATCTCTCGAAATTTGCTTATTACTTATTGTTAAAGACTTAAGGTAGAGAATGTGGAGACAATGTTAGCTTTTAACTAAGAATTTTAATACTTACATAACCAAGTAAGTAAAATTAGGATTTTTTAAAATAAATGCGAAATCTTTGAATTTATAAAAATATATATATATATATATATATATATATATATATATATATATATATAAATAAGAATAAGATGAAAGAGAAAACCAGTAATAGCTCTAAAGCTACATGAAGCCAGGAACATCCAACATGTAAAGAAAAGTATGAATACGGTTTTTGACAGCATTTCTTCATCAGCGGTGTCAATATTGTCTAAAAACCAATGGATTGTTTCTGATGAGTATGATCTATTAAATAAACACACTCAGACACCGTACAATCCATTATTAACAGAAGAATTGAATAATAAATGAATTAAGTTTGAATAAAAGTACTTAACCAAAGAACACCAAGCCTGGCGCTAGTCAGAGTGGAAGTTAAGAACTTGTAACCGCAAGATGACTGACGTCATATAACTTGCAACCATTGAGGTAGTGGATACTCAGTTACAGACTTACTTAGGTTACCATATTTTAAGACTATTATTCCTTATTTATTTAGTTTTATTATTGTTACTACTATGAGTTAATTATTTTTTTATTTTTCTTATGTTTTTATTTTTGTTTTTAGTAGTTATTATTTTTATTTTAACCTATTGTTAAGTTTAACTTATTAATGCAACAGAACAAACTATTCATTAAAACAAAAACAACCAATTATGTTTTTGGATAGACTAACTGGGTAATTATTACGAGTTAGCACAGCTTTCAAGTTTATAATATGCTTAATCCTATTGTCTTTAGAACATAGCCTATTTATACGAACTAACTGATTTACAATAATGTTATTAAAAACAGATTTATGTAAACAGGTTAGATAATTTTGAAATTTAACAATATTAAAATAATAGTCAGATCTTTTGTCGTATAAGTCATAAGTAAATTTATTGTTAGTACTTAATTTAATATTAATATCTAGAAAGTTTACATTAATATTATCATGGCTACTTTTAATTAGTTCCAAATTAGGAGGGTAAAAATTTAAGTCTATAGGGTTATTACTTTTATTTATTACTATTATATCATCTATATATCTAAATATATTGTAATTGCTATTTTCTATATTATTAATTTCAAAATAATATAAGTATAAATTAGCTAGCATACTTGAAGCATTACCACCTTGTGGTACACCTTTGGACTGTAAGTATATACTATTATTATGAACTATGTAATTATGTTTAGTTACTAATTCTAGGAGCCTATTGAAACGAGTTAGTTTAATTTCGTTGTTTAAGTATTGAATATTATTTTGTACTAACATTATGATTATTCTATTTAAATCAATTATATCAATATTATTAAATAGATCTTTAAAATCATAAGTTACAATATATTTACAGTTATCTAATGTTTGTAGTTTTCTAATTAGACTATAGCTATTATCAATTATACCACAAACACCAGATGTTATATTTTATAGATTAATTTAAGGTATTTTAATAATAATTTACTTGCTTTTGTAGCATAAGTATTATGACCACAGGTTACTGCTCTAAAAGCAATAGGTGTTTTATGAAATTTTGGAACTAAAGTTATATAAGGAAAATGATAAATGTTAGATGAAATACCTAGTAGTTTATATTTAGCTATGATTTTCTTAATAATAATATTAGTAGTTTCATTTAATGGCTGAAAAAGATCACTATTTTCTAACTGTTTTTTTAAACATATGGCAAAATATTTTTTACAAATTATAGCATAGTTGTTGGCTGCTTTATCTACATAAGTGACTATAAAGTCATCTTGTAATTTTGTAATAGCAGCTTTAAAGTGTTTATAAGGATTATTAATGTTATTACTATTATTGGGTAATTTAGCTTGTACTAGTTTTAGTAAATTAATTTTCCAAGGGTTGAAAGCTTCAGTAGGTACAGAATAATTAATTGCTATTTTGTAAATAAATTTATCTAAATCAGCATTTAAGAAACTAATTATTTTCTTATTATTATTAGTATTAGGTATTCTAAACTTAGTTCCTAAATTCATCAAATCTCGCAGTGCATCATCTTCCACAATATCCATATTGCCTGTTATTACATGGCCATGTGTCGTATCTAAATAACTATTGTAAATGGGCAGATGACAAACACAAGTTAAATTTAATGACTCAGAAAAATTTTTTGATACCTGATTATAGTTAAATATACGTCTACCCATAGGCAGAGTATATTTAAAGGCACGTTTTATTTTTATTTCTTTTATAGGAAACATATCATGAAGTTTATCAAATATACTATTGAAGTTAATATAATTAAGTTTAAGGTTAGTAAAATTTAGTACACAAAATGTGTTATTATCTGAATTTTGTTTTTTATATAAGTTTATTTTTAAATGTTTTGCCCGTGTTAGTATTAAATCATATACCAGATGCTGATAATAATAATTCTTTAGTTTCATATTCTTTAGTTTCATATTATATATATATATATATATATATATATATATATATATATATATATATATATATATATGCGTGTGTGTGTGTGTGTAAGTAATATATTAAATATTATGCCCTCCATTCTAGCATTTAAATTCTCTTTCCTAAATCCAATCCCCAGTAACATTACTTTATCGCTTTAAAACCCTTTGCAACAGAACTTCCCATGAATCGCATTGCCTTCGCATCGCGAGCCCCAATATTTGCATAGAATGGAGGGCATAATATTTAATATATTACTTACACACACACGCATATATATCTATCTATCTATCTATCTATCTATCTATCTATCTATATATATATATATATATATATATATATATATATATATATATATATATATATATATATATATATATATATATATATATATATATACTTACACACACACACGCGCATATATATATGCGCGTGTGTGTGTGTAAGTAATATATTAAATATTATGCCCTCCATTCTAGCATTTAAATTCCCCTTCCTAAATCCAATTCCCAGTAACGTTACTTTATCGCTTTAAAACCCTTTGCAACAGAACTTCCCATGAATCGCATTGCCTTTGCATTTCTACACGTGTACATCTCCGGATTCAGAGGCATGGGTTCGCATCGCGAGCCCCAATATTTGAGACCCTACAAAATAATAGCCACGTGCTTTTTTCTTCGCCCTTTCGCGCATAAGGTTGAAAGGTGATATTTCGCTTCCGAGCCGTATTCTGAAATGGACGGATGTACTTTTGTCGCTCTAATAAACGATTCCGCCAGATTGCATCAAAATTTTATTCCTTTCAGGCTGAGTCTAGCTCCAGCCATGTAAATATGAACTAGTTTCTCTTTCAGAGTATAATTTAAGGATGTAATGGATATATTGCATATATATATATATATATATATATATATATATATATATATATATATATGCGAAATTTTATATTTTGTGATTTTTTTTTGCGAAATTTCGATATTTTTTATGCGAAATTTACGTATCCCTAAAGTATAAGGCTTTAGATGTTGAGGAATTTGGTCGAACTCAGACCAAAAGTATTTAATTTTTTGACTTTTTATTGAGTCTGACTTATCTGCATCGCTGATTTATCATTCCCCCTATATGTTTATGTCTTGTATGTGCGACTATGGATATATATATATATATATATATATATATATATATATATATTGTTGGAGCTAAATTTCTAATTGTCTTAACAGGAAAATATGCTGCAAATATCTCGCACATTGAAAGCTTGAACGTATGAAACTTCTAGCAACTATAAGTCTTGTGATTCTTGAAATTATAAAAACACGCTTGTTTTATGTGATAACAAAGCACCGTGCGTTAGCTTACTAGTGTCAGAATATAAACATGAAAATGAAGAAAAGGTCTTTCGGATTATATAAACACGAAACCGAGTGTTCCATGCCGTAGAAATACTTGTTAGAGAAACAAATTTGCAGGCTCGGGTCGCAAATTTTCTAGCCATTATTTATTTTACTATCTTGATTGATTTTTTTATAAATGTATCAAACATAAGAGGGTCCGAGACACATTTGAAATTTTATTTTATTTATTGAGTTAAAATCTTGGATTTTTTTTGTGATGTTAACCGTATAATTTGAAAATAAAATCACATCATAAAATTTCTCATACAGTATTTAAAAATTTTTAAATTTAAATTTTTTTTAGAAATGGGGAATAATTTAAAATTGTTATAACTCGAAATATTATTTATCGAATTTCAAAAATTTTCCCTTTAATTAAGCAAAAATATATAAGTTTGACTTTTGATCCAGCGTTTTCTTAAATATTAATTTTTTTTTTAAATTAAAATATTTAGAGTAAAAATTTAAAAAAAGAGATGTAACTTATTTTTAAAAAAATCATATTTTCAAAAGGAAATAAATTTTTTTTCAAATTTGCCGAGTCAAAATTAAAGTAAAATAATTAAAAAAGACATGCTCTAAGTTTGAACCATTTATCTTTCACGGTCATTGACTTACTCGTATAATAATTTAAAGACGAGAAATGGCGAAAAAACCCACCATGCGGAAAAACGCATTTAAAGGTTAAAGATTAGCTGCTACTAGAATGTTGTAAAATAATAATAATAATAATAATATCCCCTGTTCTAATTAAGATAAAAACATGATTTAAACATCATTTTAAGCGAAAAGAACACAGAATGCAATCTTTAGTCTCAGATAAATTTTATTCGTTATTTCGATCATTGAAATAAGCGCATATAATAAAAATCGACATCCAATAATTTCGATTCATCACGTGAAAAAATCTGTCATGAACATATAACATTTAAATAAAAAAGATTGCTCTTATACTTACAGTATAAAATTTTCACAGAAAAATATGACGTTGAATTTTACTTGCATGCTTGATTTATTAAAAATCAAGCATGCAAGAGGGAACTTCACTATTTCTAAAAAACTTGCATTAGTGATGTAATATTTAAATAATGTAATTTAAATAATGTTCTACTGGAGTATGAAACATACACATTCAAATAAACAGGAATTCTGATTAGGTACAGTAGAACCGGGAACTCGGGGTGAATTATTGGAACTGAAAACCCGGTTTTAATCGTTTTAGAACTGAATATTTGAAATTAGCAAATCTAAGGTTTAAGAACCAACATTTTAATGGAGATAAACAATTTTACCATGCTTCACAATTTATCACTGTCTAGAAAATTATGCAATCTAGTCTACGACGAATTTCTAATCTAGTGGCAAATTCAAAATAAAAACATACATTCACAGAGAAAAAAAAAGGGGACCCGGAATTCGGTAGTTCATGTTTTAGAACCCATTTCCTGAAATTAACTTAAGGGTTCTCTAGAACACAAAATTTTTCGAATTTTCGAAAAAACAGTATTGCATTAAAAATTTCTGTGTTCTTTTACGCTTAAAATGATGTTTAAATCATGTTTCTATCTTAATTAGAACAGAAGAAATTATTATTTTTTTTTGTTTTTGTAACATTCTAATAGTAGCCAAGCGTTGTTTAAACTTGTAAGTGTGTTTTTCTGCATGATGGGTTTTTTTCCCCATTTCTCGTCTTTAAATTGTTATAAGTCAAGAACCAGTCTAGATAAATGGTTGAAACTTGGACCATGTCTTTTTCAACTATTTTACTTTAATTTCAATTCAGCAAATTTAAAAAAATTATTTACTTTTGAAATTATGATTTTTTAAAAATATGTTACATCATTTTTTTGTAATTTTTAATATAAATATTTTTAATTTTTTTTAAAATTAATACTTTAAAAAATGCTGACACAAAATTAAAACTTATATATTTTTGTTCAATTAAAGGAAAAAGAATTGAAATTCGACAAATAATATTTCGAGTTATAACAATTTTAAATTACCCCACTTTCTTTAAAATTTTAAAATTTTGAAATTTTAAAAAAATATTTGAGAAGTTTTATGAAGTAATTTTGTTTGCAAATTATATGGTTAACCATCACAAAAAAAATCTAAATTTTAACTCAATAAATATATATTTTTTTTAATGTGTCCCGGACCCCTTAATCTAAAATAAATTTAACCCCTTACAAGTGTTGCCCGAGTTCAGTTCGGGCAGGAGAAAAATTAGTGATTCTTTTCCGTGATGCCCGTTTTCTTTTCAAATGGAATATTTTACTATTTTCACAATAGATGGTGGTATTTGTCCATTTATTTCATTGGTGAGGAATTGGGGGTGTGATCAGTTATAAAAATGCGGATTGGGAATAAGTGTTTCACACTGTTAGTGGGAAAAAAATTTCCATTTTCATGCATTTTTCTGAAATATATGTTTCAGGTAAGGGGTTAAAAGAAAAGTATTTTTTACTCAACTAAAATTTTTTCTTTATAAATAACTAGCTGAAAACCCGCACTTCGCTACGGAGTACATTCAAATTAAATGCAACGGTCAATGTATGCAATTAATGCCAATATATATATATATATATATATATATATATATAATAAATACAACGATCAATATATACAATTGATGTAAAAAAAACAAAAATATATTTATAAAAAAATCGTAAGGGACATTTTTATAGACAAAATACTGTAGAAGAAAATATTCAAATTAAATCTAATAGGACATACTAAAGAATATAGTACAGTTAATATAGTACAGTTTGAGGAACATATATTTTACTGTATTTTAATATTTTTTTGGATAATGTCCAATCGTCTGCCGCATTAGCAAGAAAAAAAATTTTTTTTGTTTATTTAGTTGTTATGCCCGTGACGATAAATTTATTTAAAGTACCAGAAAAAGAAATCCCGTGATCATCATTTAATAAGTAAATTCTAAAAATTAATCGTTAAAAATTCACCAAAACTCAGAAAATAGAGGTAAAGATTCGAAAAAGATTTTCATTTTAAAGGAATTTTTATGATCTTTCTTGTGATATAAATTTTATAACCCTCAAATTATTATTTCAAATGCAAACTTAAAAAAAGTTACAAAAACAGCTTAAAAATTTTATTTTAAAAAAATCTAAGAAGAATTTTTGAAAAATCTTTCTTAGTGCACCCCTACACTATAAGAAGAATCGCCATGCAAAATTTCAGCCCTTTAGGTCCAGCGGTTTGGTCTGTGCGTTGTATGTCAGTCAGTCAATCAGTCAGTCAGTGAGTCAGTCAGTTACGGAACTGTTTTATATATATATATATATATATATATATATATATATATATATATATATATATATATATATATATTATAGATTTTTACTAATATTTAGGGCAAATATTTTGTGGTCCATGTATTATCCAAAACCGGGTAATACCCGGGTTCCCTGTTCTGGAAAAAACTTAAGATCTGAAACACGGTTTTTAATTTTTAGTTCAGTTCTCAAAGACGAATATCCGTACAGGCGGTGGAGGCGCAAGTCTCAGGCTCCCGGCGCCCACAAATAAACCAAATAATTTTAGCTACTTACATATTAAACATTTTTACTAGGGAAGTCACTATTGTGCACACTTTGAAGGCAAAAACATACAATTTCCCTTGGAAATCCGTAGAATTGGGGTCTAACGCCTGCATAAAAATTTAACGGCTGCTTGGAAACTCCGAAACGCCATATAAAGATAAGGATATAACACTACCTTTACCGACATATCTACACAGTTAACCTGACTCCAGAGTCCCTGCTGTCTCTATATTATTCTTATCTCGATGGTGAGTACCGATTCCCTCGCTTTTTGAGTGCGTTGTGGAGTGATGTGTCTTTACAAATTTTTCTGTTTAATTTACTCTATGATAGCTTTATATTATTTAATATTTTAAGTACACAATATAAACATCAACGTATAATTCCGAGGCTCTCTTAAAGGAAGGGACCGCCAGCTCGCACCTTAAGCAACTAAACTTCAATAATATTTCCCAAAAAAAATTTTATCTTATATTATTCTGATTATAAAAATGTAAAGTTTATAAATAAATTCAAATGTATTTTTTGTATTTAAATAATTAATATTTAAAAACATCAGATGAGGCCCTGAATTTATTTCCGCCTCGAGCCCCTCAAATGCGTAACTCGCCAATGCCAGTTCTGCAATCCCTAATTCTGTATGTCATGAAAAAAGAAACATATGCCCAAGTAAATATCAACAGAATCTACTATATAAATTTATATTACGGCTACTATACAAATTGCTTTCTACTTGAAACGCACATTAAACTGAAAGTTTAAACTAACAACAAAAAATTCTCACGGAAATGCTATGACCCTGTCGGTTATTTGGTTTGGAGCGCTACTGTCAACTTTTTGCTATACGAGGGCTAATTAGACCGGGACCTATGGTTTAAAGCCGATTCTGAACGGCTACAAACATCCATGCCAACAGTGGGATTTGAAACCACAGGATCTGAACCGAATGCCAGCACCCTAGCCATTCGGCCATCGCCTGGCTAACGTGACCCTGTCGGAACACAAGAAAATAATTCCTTTGTAAAGTCACATATCCCTACTTCTAGCCTCAGGCAGTTTTCGAATAACAAAGGAGTACGAAGGATTAGAGTATGCTGGCTTCCGTTTCCCGCTTTATAACGTCACCAAGTGGTTGCCCAAGTCGGCAGTATGTCCTCCAGGCATTTTTCACCTTTGAACGCTTTCTGCGTACACAAAAGTGGTCGTTTCTCAAACTTACAAACACAGAATACATATACATATTTAAATATAATATCACCGGTGTTCTGTAAAAAGGGCGAATATGTATATATATTTACATAGATATTCGCTATTTTTACAGAACACCGACGATATATATATATATATATATAAAGTGCATGTAATATTGTTTGCATAGTATCTGAAACGCATATTTTCCTTTAATATGTTTTACACTTTTTGTACAAATTGAAAGATAATATTTTGTAGCCATGTGGGGGATATAATACTTGTATTATAGAAGTAATAGTGAATAAATATTTTTAAGGAGGTATTACAGAAATGCATACAGCTGAAGCACCCAAAATGAAAGTTTAAAAGCATACTACATTTCGACTGCTTTAAAATAAGCTGCATATATATATATATATATATATATATATATATATATATATATATATATATATATATATATATATATATATATATATATATATATATATATATAGAGAGAGAGAGAGAGAGAGAGAGAGAGAGAGAGAGAGAGACATACATCCGAAATGTATTTACATCACTATTTGAGAGATAAATAAAGTATAAATATAGACGGGGAAAAAAGAATACAAATCCTGCGGAAGAATTCCAACATGGCACATAAATAAAGGAATAAAACAGACATTTATCAGAAAAAACTTCAAAATCTATGTAAGTTTTATTATTTTGATGAAAATCTAAATAAAATAGTGTAAGTCTTCATTCAAAATGTCTGAATAGTTTTCATTTTTAACGACAACAAGGGCAGTTTTAAACCACTAGTGATTTTATTTTTTACTGCGCACTGGACACAAATTAGCGCAGATAACCCGGAGGTCAGTGTACTTTAAAGCATGAAATCAAAACACAAAAGTACATAAGGCCTAATTGTCAAGGCTTTTACAATGACAAACACTCAAAAAAAAACTCTGTCAGACTGAGGTCATATTCCTCCGTATAGTGTCCTTTTATTATTACAAAAGCATCGCCTGTCTTTTAAAAGGCAGAGCTAATTCAATTCTGATATAACAGTATTGATTTTTTTTTCTTTCCCCTATGACGGAGTTCGGAATTAACCCGAAGAGTTTTTCAATCCTGTTGCCACACCCAGAAATGAAAAGCATGTCAGCTGGACATTTTTATTCAAAACCTTTAAGCCTCGGCTTAATGCTGTCACAGCCTTTGCATGTGAAGTCCTCCGAATACTGATGATTGCTTCTTCTTAGAGCTAAGCTTTTAAATTATGGTCCGAGGTGAAGACCAGGGAATGGTTTGAGAGATCTTTTGAAGGGGGGAACGAGGTTAATGGACGTCTATTCAACGGAAAGAACGAAGAGGTCTAGCAGTGAGTGGGAAATGCCCGTAATCCGTTCGGTTTTGCAACGAAATTTCCTTAAAATCTGAGAGAGTTAAAATATAAACGTGAGACAGAAAAAAAGAAGTTGCGTTCCTCATTTTATATGGTTTAACATTTGAGATATACGGAAGTGGAAATATTTGCACTGTGGAATTATGTGTAACAACTTCTGTTTCTGACAGCTTTTTGTCATGAATGGAATCTGATTATTTTTTCAGCGATATACTAGTGGGTAATAACAACATTTAATTTACATCTCTCTCTCTCTCTCTCTATATATATATATATATATATATATATATAGAGAGAGAGAGAGATGTAAATTAAATGTAAGAAATTGAATTAAACGTATTAAATTTTATTATATATATATATATATATATATATATATATATATATATATATATATATATATATATATATATATATATATATATATATATATACACGTAATTTTTGATAATTGATTGTTAATATATTTCACATATTTTTGATAAATTAGAACTATTTTGCCTATCGGTTTTTCATGGCATTGAATCTAATGCCAAAGGTGAATCATTTAATGTGATTCATTCAATCAATAAATCAACTCACCTGCCGGTGTTTTGGACGAAATGACTTTTAATTCATATCTGTTATTATCACCTGGATTACAGCTCTTGTAGCATGTGTATGATCTAAAAAAATAGCTTTTGTTTCTCCTTAATAAGTTTCTCAGTTTATAATTTTAGAAATGTTTTCTTTACATGCATATTTATTGACTTACATGTTTTAGATATTTGTTGATTTTTCTTAAAAAAATTCTGGGCATAGAGAGTACCTTTGTATCGGAAAGGGAAAATATGCCTGCTTTCTGCATTGTTAAAATTTTGGAAGAAAAAATATTTTTCCTTCACTGAAGCAATAGAGTTTCTTTTCAGTAGATATTTCTCCGACTTCAAAAATAATGCGGTGGCTAAAACATTACAAAAGTTAAACTTTCCAGCTTCGTCAAAGCAAATTTACTGCCGAATTCTCTCCAGGAAGTAGCTCCACTCTAATTCCCCAGTCAAACATTTATTTCAGAAAAGCGCGGGATTCTTTAATTACATCTTCTCCCAAAGAAAAATTTACTTTTATCAGAACAGCAAATGATTAATTTCCCGACCAACTGCACTTTAGCTGAGAGCCAGGCCAGAAAAACTTGAAAGATCCATTATCCCTCCCACTGCTCGAATAAATCTTACAAAAGAGCACCCCCTAAACCCCTCGAAAGGTGACTGATTGCTCCCAAGTCCGACCATTCTTCGTTAACACGTGACCAACCCCTTTCGCCACGTGATTCATGGGGCCGCATATTCTCTGAGGGGTGGAAGGTTCATTTGCTTTCCCGGGCCCAAAGGGGTGAAGGGAATTAGTCGTGATTTACGCACCCTTCCCGCTCCGAGGACTGGTCCAAAATTTGTTTTCATTTGAAGCACGCGCTTGATGGAACGGACGTGATTTCGTCTGTAATTGGGATGTATGTATATACTGTGCCGTGTGAGTCACACCTTGCAAGTGCCAAGGGGTGTTTACAATTGTGACAATCTCGACTTGTCCAATTGGCAGGGAGGGTATTTCATGTCAGCCCAAACTACTTCGCTAACAACCCGGAAATAGGCATGAACAATGAACATCGGAATCAGTGTTAGTGGAATTCATTTCTTTTTATAGCTGTTTCAATTATGCAATGGCAAACAATACTTTTTATGGGAAAGGGAACTTATCGATTCCATATTATTTACATGAAACCTGTAGAGGATTATAAAACAAAAACGCATTGACAAAATACACAGTGCGTTAAGCGTGAAGAAAACGGAGCAAAATATATATAACTTCAGCGTATAGGTAACCTTGGACTTAGGTTTTGCCTTTGTTAGGAGTTCCTCAGCAAGGCATAACGTATGAATATGCTCGAGGGAAAGGAATTTCTAATACGGAATATCTCTAAAATTTTACTGGTGACTGACAAAGTGCAATCAACTTGCCCACTTCAAAAATGCATTGCTCTTAAAGTCCCGTAATAAAAATTAAAAATGGTAACTTTGGTCTAATAACTACTGTTCTTCGTCAGGCCAGGAAGAATAAGAGGATAGTGCCTAATAAGAGGATAGTGCCTAAGGATAATTCAAAAATGCTGAGATCGTTAATCTCTTTGACATTAATACAAGAATAAAGGAACTTTTCTATAACTTTGAAGATATCTTTGGAAGCAGGAGTCCTACTCTCAGAGGTCGGAAGAACAAAATTTATGTCCCTTGCTCGTTCAAAAAGATAAATTGGCAAACTGTGCTTTTTTAGGTAAGGAATGATATTAATTCCATCTTATCTATATATATAAAACGCGTAGGTATGCGGCACAAAATTCGACGATATTTCTACACTCCAAATGGCAACGATTGCAACTACCAGATGTAAACATTTGCGGCCGTCAGCAGTTTGCAACCGCGTGTGTGTAGTGGCTCAACGATAGCACGTAATTTGGTACAATTTAATTGTTGTATTTCATGCGTGAATAATTTTAATTTATTCACGAAATATTTTTTATTTATTCATTTGATATGATTAAGTGTAGATATCTGAATTGTGAACAATAGTACATACAGAGAGTGATGAAATCCACACTATATTTTAGTACTTGCTGAATTTTTACTCCATTTTTTAAGTGAAAATTTTCTCCAACAGTTTCTTATTTGATGTAATGATAAAGTGTAGATGTCTTAATTTTGAAACATAGTACATACAGAGAGGAATGTAATTTTTAAAACCATTGGTGTTGGGTTTCTCAGTCTTATCTTTAACTCTGTTCTGAAGAAATGGAAATTCAAATTTCTTAATCACGTTTTAGAATCAGCCTTATAGAGAATTTAGCTATGATTATAAATTTTTTGGCTGAGCTCCCACTACCCCTTAACAACGTATATTTGTGATGACAGGTAATGGTACCATTCCTTACATATGTTACTTTTATTTGAGTTGTTTTGCAAAAGAAAATATAAAACTAAAAGCGACCATGCTGGTCGCGCAGCGGCTAGTGTACATGAAATTTGTGGAGGCCTCTACAACAAATCATATCATGGGGATGGCTGATGTAGAACATTACGGTCATCTTTAGAAGCACAAGAATTAAACCATGTTATGGGTTCCTTCACTGCGAAAAAGAAACATCTTATCTTTTGGCAAGATTTTGGGAAAATTAATTGAACTGAAAGCGATAGCTTACTTTATTTGTGTTCTGATTCTCGTGTAACACAAATAAGTGCATGTTCCAAAAATATATAAAGGATTACGAGTTGATATTTTTACCATGTTTTTATTAACTTGCTTTCTTGTTTGTGTGTGTGTTTGTGTGTTTGTCCAGTACAAATCTTGCAATCGATTTTTAACTAACTTCCCGACTAGCTAGACATTTGAAACTTTTATACGACGACAATGCATTTTTTAAATACTTTTAGCCATCTTTAAGCAGATTTTTACCATGTTTTTATTATTTTCAGTTAATTTTGTTTTGTAGACTGGTGCAGCCATCTGTCGGCCAGGACGGGAACGAAAAGATAAACGCAAGTTAACTTCCAATTAACTTCATTTTCTTTCAAGTTGATGGGATAATTCATCAAAATAAATTTTAAAAAAGTATTTATTAATACATAGAATTGTCAAGTTCATATGATTCAACAGAAAATTTAAAAACATGGTATATAAAAAGTTCTTTTTATCTTGTAATTATTTTATTATGACAGACAATTTTTATGTTACGTACTATCACGGTGCAATGACAGTTGCTGAATATTTTGGACAGTGGCATTCAATACCAGCATATATGGGTTTGAGATACATGGTTGGCACGGGTGTTTGTAACCGTTCGGACTTGTTCTGCTTTAAACCCTAGGTCCTAGTTTGTTTATCAAAAGATATCCGTAGCACACTCAACCAAACCAATTTCATTATTATAGATGTAGAAATGAAACCCATTTTCTTTATACTAGACTAATAAAAAATTATTGAAAATCAGTCTTCCAACTCAAAATATCTATCAGTCAGTGTAAAAGGTTTAGTCTATAACAAATTCAGAGAGCCCTCGTCCGAGACCATATATATAAGAGACACTTTTTAAAAATATACTAAAATATTAAAGAGAATTGTACTGTGAAAAGAATATGGATAAATTTTTAAAAGTATTTGCTGGCATAACCAAAAAAAAAAAAAAAAAAAAAAAAAAAAAAGAAGAAAGAAAGAAAAGAAAAAGAAAAAAAGAGAGAGAATTATATCAATTTTTAAATTACATCGTCAGACTCAGCGTAAAAATCATATTAGAAAAATTAAATTTGGATTTTGTGCCAAAAGCTCTTTGTAATAATGTAACCAGAAGAATAGAGGGTTCAGAATCATAGATAGAGGTCATGACTGTCTACAACTTGATCTTATTAATAATATTATCTTTCTACCGCATTCCAGGCAGGCAACGTATGTTACAGAAATTTAAAAAATGTGATCCAAAACCTACTATAAAAACAATGAACTAATAAACCCTAACATAAAGTTGTATGTAGCTTGTTAATAAGGCTACATTTATCAGTATCATTACCATTCATCATTACCAAAATCACAGTAAAAGAAAAACAGTTTACCTGTAAAACTATTTTTACTGCGAATCTACGTACTCGCACAGAAAAATAAACTACAGACAAAAATTAATTTTTTTTAAAACTACTGCGCAGGCCTTCATTTTCTTTCTCACACATCCAACAACGGATTAATTAATATTGTGATACATTTTTTTAGTTTAATTATTTTAAAGTAAATACAACTTCATTCAAAGTTGAACAATTTTAATACAATATACATGAATATATAAAATTTTTTATTTTATATGTTTTATGAAAAAGATTCGCATGCAAAAGTTTTTGTCAAAAAGCTTTCCGGAAGGAGATTTGCCTGATAAAAACGTTATTATTTGTCCCAATTATTCTTATAGCGGTGTATTTCTTGCTTGTGATTGAAGGCAAAGATTTAAAAGAATAATCCAGTGTTATTCACGGGATGGTAAATTTTTCTATGGGGCAGAAGGTAATAAGGTTTAAGCAAGCAGTACAAAAAGTGATGAAGCAAGTTGAGCAAATCGATATTCAAGAGTAAGCGACAACTGTGTAATGGTGAACATCCTCCCCTGTTCCCCATACTACGGAGTGACATTTACCACAGACGATCAAGTCAGTTTCCCGTGAAAAGTAAATTTAAAATGCATTACACCTGGTTTCACCAACTTCCATCATTTTTTTCATAAATTCGAGGTGTTTTTAATATGCACTTTTCCATCCAGTGATAAAATCCTCATTACACTGAACTCCTGATTAATCGAGTTGATTATGACGGTGTAGTTACAAATCTTCACAAATCTTGTAGTATATCTTATTTTTGCGTATCATATATATATATATATATATATACACATACAGTGGAATCTCGATCGATCGTTCTCCGAATCATCTTTTTCCCGGATGTGTCGTTGATTTCACCCAGTCCCGACGATCATATTGCTTTGTTAAGTTCCCGCATCTATCATTTTCTCGCATTTATCGCTCAGTTCAGTCGGTCTCTTGAGAGACGATAGATCGAGATTCCACTGTATATATATATATATATATATATATATATATATATATATATATATATATATATACACAAACATATATATGCAAGTAGGTACATACATACGTACATACGTTCATACATACATACAAACATACATACATACATGCATGCATACATACATACATACATACATACATACATACATACATACATATATATGTACTTGTATATATTCTTAAAATTCCATTCGAAGAAAACCGATTCATTGAGAGCAATTATTTAAAAAGTATACATCTATGCGATTGTTACTTCCACAAAAAAAAACAAAAAAAACAGTTCGATAGTTCAGAGTTCCATAAAACGAAGTGTTATTGAACACTTAATTAATCCAAAATATCACGACCTCAAACGCCAAAAAAGATGACTTTTCCCCCTAAAATTGCGAGACAAAATTTAATCTCATCAAACCCGCATGTCCTCGGGAGTGTCGGAATTTTCTGTTTGCGGGAGAGGTGCATTTAATTTGGTCCGTGGAAAACTGCGAAACGCGATCCTACATCTCATATCCTTTGGCTTCATCACGGAGAGGAGGGAAGGATCGTAAGAGGGGAGGGGGGTGCGTAGAGGTTTCTCAAATAATCCAGGAGAGAGAGAGCACTAACAAAATAGTTTGTGAAGCCACGCGAGGCCGGGAGGGGGATATAAGTCAACAGAGAGAGGGCAGATGTGTGAAGAAAAGAAGTGTAGCGAGCGCTGAACGTGGGGAGTGTCGCACATGGAATAATACTGCAACTTGAATGTTTAGGTTACGGACTTTTCGCGAGGAAAAATGAAGTTTTGGCACGGAGGAATGAAAACTGCTAAGCATGACTAAAAATTCAAGAAATGAAATACAGATAATCCAAAAGGACAGAACTACGAAATTTAAATATAAAGTTCACCGGAACCTTTTTAAGCTAGCAATTAATTTAAAAAATTACATATACTGTGAAACATATATACAGGTAGCCCTCCTACAGCACGGCATCTTACAACACGGTTTCGCTCTAACATGATAGGATAAATTGCGGGAACCCTCGTATAACACTGCAACCTGTAACACGGTTTCGCGCTAACACGATTAAAAAAATGCGAAAACCTTTTTACAACACTGTACTTCTACAGCACTAGATATCATGATTTTTGTTTAACACATTTAAAAACTAAATTATCTTAAAATAATAACGGGAAGGAACAATAAACTATAGTGGCTTTACATGAAAATGTATAAAGAAATTATAATTTATTCATTTATAGCTCTATAAAATTGCAAGATGGCCTAAGCTTGGCTGAAAATCTTGAATCATTTTTCTTGAATACAGACCCATCCGCTGAAAGAAGCCGAAAATTCAAAAAGGAGCTGCAAAATTGTCTATCTCTATGACCTGAAATCTACAATGACATTGTAAGAACCAGTAAACAAACCAAAATTACAGATTTTTTAAAGAGGATTGAAGGTGGAAAAAATCTAAATGAAGAAAAAGGTTTGAAAGTGAAGGTGTCATGGTTCAACCGAAAACATGTTCTCGTTTGATTGTAGTGAGCAGTGATGAGGAAGAAATTTATTAAATTAATGTCACATTAAATGAAAATAATATGTTTTGTTTCTTTTCGTTTTGTGTTATACAGACATTTATATTTTTAATAAAAATTAACTTGCTTATATGGAATTTTAAAAAAAATTGCTTTTAATAATTTTTCGGAACGTAACCCCCTTTTTTGTACTGTCTCTGGGTGTCATATAACACGGTTTCACACAACACGGCATTTTCTAGGAACCTATCTACCGTTATATAGGAGGGTCACCTGTACAGTGAACCTATACATCTATGGCGGCCAGTAATGGTTTCGAAAAAATGTTGCCTTTCTAACGGATCCCATGGAAAACGAGGTTCTTCTCTAATATTAGCCCTATGGAGTCTTGAATTGGTTCTGAACAAAATATGGCTATTTAGAGGGGTGTACGGGTAGAGAAGTTTCATTGTATATATATACTAGCATTGTATATATATACTAGCTGAAAACTCCCACTTCGCTACGGAGTACATTCAAATTATGTAAATATAACGGACAATGTATGCAATTAATGCAGAAAAAAATAAATATTTAGATATATACACACACACACACACAGATATATATATATATATATATATATATATATATATATATATATATATATATATATATTTATATATTTATTTATTTATTTATAATAAATACGACGATCAATGTATGCAATTGATGTAAAAACAATATATTTATAAAAAAATCGTAAGGGATATTTTTATAGACAACATAATGTAGAAGAAAATATTCAAATTAAATCTAATAGGACATACTAAAGAATAAAGTACAGTTTGAGGAACATATCTTTTACTGTATTTTAATATTTTTTTGGATAATGTCCAATCATCTGCCACATTAGCAATAAAAAAATATTTTTTTGTCTATTTCGTTGTTACGCATGTGACGATAAATTTATTTAAAGTACGTGATCAGCATTTAATAAATTAAATTCTAAAATTAGGCTTTAAAAATTCACCAAAAATCAGAAAATGGAGGTAAAGATTCGAAAAAGATTTCATTTTAAAGGAATTTTTAGGCTCTTTCTTGTGATATAAATTTTATAACCCTCAAATTATTATTTTAAATACAAACTTAAAAAATGTTACTAAAACAGCTTAAAAATTTAATTTTAAAAAATCGAAGAAGAATTTTTTAAAAATCTCTCTTAGTGCACCCCTACACTATAAGAAGAATCGCCATGCAAAATTTCAGCTCTTTAGGTCCAGCGGTTTGGTCTGCACGTTGTATGTCAGTTAGTCAGTCAGTCAATCAGTCAGTCAGTTACGGAACTGTTTTATATATATATATATATATATATATATATATATATATATATATATATATATATATATATATATATATTACTTACACGAACTGCCCATATAGTTTAGTGGTTATAACCTCCACGAACTGAGCTCTGGGTCGTATACAAAATAAAGCATGGACGATCGGTACATAGGGAACAGTGCTGGTTCATTTATGTGGAGCTTCTATGATAAATAAGCCAGCAGAAATTAGGGAACGGATGGTCGACTGTCGTCAAAACGTAAGTGGCTGCCGCGTTGTAAAAAATAAATAAATGAAAATGATCGGTCATTCTCCGAATCATCGTTTTACCGTATGTGTCGTTTATTTCACCCAGTCCCGACGATCATATTGCTTTGCTATGTTCCCGTATTTATCGTTCAGTTCAATCGGTCCCTTGAAAAATGATAGATCGAGATTCCACTGTATATCATTTCTCTTGAAAATTTCCTTAAAATGTCGTACTCTTACACAAATTAGAATTTTTTTTGCTCTTACAAATACACAATTTCGCTCCGAGTTCTTTATCAGCTACATTGGGAAAAAGACCGGAATGATCCGAAACTAAAGGACTTAATTTTCATTGTCTGCAACTCTTACTTTCTTAAAAGTAAAAATACTCTTAAAATTTTCCACTGATGTGAAACTACCAAAAATTTATATACGCAGCGATTATCTAATGTGAAAAAGACAAGATTCTGATCTTATTTCATTTTCGATTGGGAGATAAACAGAGCGTTTTCATTTAACTTGAACATTTGAGAGGACATTTTTAATTTCGGGCCGAAATTAGAGACGTGCCAAAGCCAAAAGTTAATGAGCAGTTTCCAACTTAGATTAGAATTTTAGGATTTTGGGTACTATTATTTACTGAACAGTGGATTGAGTCCCTACCTTAAAGCTTCTTAAGCCTAATTTTCACGCATTAATATGCATTTGGTCTATTGCTTTTTAGGGTATCTCTGGTTGAGGCGTTGTGTACTTAATCTAATTGATATCATCTGTCATTTGTCCCATTCTTATACTGTTTTAACGAAATTTTTGGGCTAAATATAACAAACCTACATGTTCATCCTCTAAATAAATGGTCCAGTTGCTGTACTTCCAACGAACAATTACCTAGGGGCGCGGTGGCCCAGTTGGCAAGAACAGCGGGCCAGTGATCTGAACGTCCCTGCTTCGATGCTCGTCACTGCAAATCCACCGCCGTGTTCACTAATGGTGGCCGAGGCACGTAAATTAGGTCGCGGCTACAATGTCCTCCAAGTTCTCAAATTTACCTCTGGAGGTGCGGGGTCAAGTGTTCCGGTGTCGTCTCTTGACTCGATTCAAAATTACGGGACCGATGTTCTACGTGGTCAAGTCAATCTTCAGCCCTAGTGGTACTTCGTCTTAAAGAGAAGCTGTTTACTATCCTTCGCCAAGAACTTAGGATTTGAGGATCTGGGTCCTTTGGACTTGGTGTAGGCTTTCCTACACCAAGGGGATTGGACACAACAACACAATTACCTAGGACAGAGGATTTATCTCACCTATCTCTGATAATCCACTTCTCGGGGCTCCTTGAATCATCCCCTACACACACGAAAGAGATTATTTCACCCCCTGTTAAAGCTGCAATCACCTGCTTAGCTATGTAATAACTTTGAGAAACTCGTGTGCTTTCGAAACACTAACTGCGTTTATGGAAAGACTTCTTTACAGTTATGATATCATATCATGCTTAACCTTCCTTGCACGTCGCTCAGATGGAAAACAGTTCATGAAGGAACACTTCGTATGAACATTTACAACTATGCCATGAACACCCAGCTTCTTGAAATCATCAATAAAAATGAAGAATGATGACTAGTTTCGAACTAAAATAAACCTTTATTAATTTGGAGAGCATTTGGTGTCTATCAATGGACAATACCCAAATGACGATGATGTTTCATCCAAGTAATATTTTATAGCAATGCATTATACCCTTTTTACATTTTGCAACAAAAAACAAATTTTCGAATCAAACAGCCTCGTGTTTGTGCTGTCTTTTCGCATTTCTCTGACGCTTCCACAAATGCATATTTCCGACTAAAAACAAAGCAGTTGGAGCATTTTTGCATCAAAGTAAAGTCCCCGTTCTTTTTTTAAGATGTTTCTATTTGGTTCTCCTCTTTATTTGCCCCTTTTTCTTTGAGCTGCACATGTCTCTGGAAGCCAAGTGTTTTGTTTGTGTTTCTCTCTCTCTCCAGATCAAAGAGGAAAAGATTCCACTTTTCGAATTCTCCCCCCCCCCCTATTTCCGGCTCACTAATGCCCCGGAAAACTGGGAAATACGAAAGCCTGAATTCGACGATTCGACGCAATCTGCAAACGTAATTTAGGAATTGCTCTTTACAAATATTGTGAATTGGTAGACTCTTAACTTTCTGAATAAAACAATATAGATTTTTTTCTTGTTATAATGTACTATTGTGGATCAAATATAAACGAGACTTTACCCCTAATTCAATAATAATTTAAAATACAAAGAAAACATACTAATGTAATTTTTTTTACGTAACTCCCATTGAAATTTAAACATTTCCACCAAAGTGATAGCAGCCTTTTGATTTCTTAGTTATAAAAAGAAGTAGGAAGTAGGAAGCCAACTGCGAAAAAATTCTACCTCCTCAACAGTTACGTTTGTAGACTCGACGATTCGATGCAATCTGCAATCTTAATTTAGTAATTGCTCTTTACAAACATTGGGAATTGGTAGACTTAACTTTCGGAATAAACGATATCCTTTTTCTTTTTTTGCTTTTTATAATGTACTAGGGTGGATCAAATATAAACGAGACTTTGCCCATGATTCATTATTAATTTAAAATACAAAGACAAATTACCAATTTATTTTTTTTTTTACGTATCTACCATCGACATTTAAATACTTCCTCCAAAGTGTAAACAGTTTATTGATTCCTTAGTTATAAAAAGAAGTAGGAAGTAGGAAGCCAACTGCGAAAAAATTCTACCTCCTCAACAGTTACGTTTGTAGATTCGACGATTCGATGCAATCTGCAATCTTAATTTAGGAATTGCTCTTTACAAATATTGGGAATTGGTAGACTCTTAACTTTCGGAATTAAACAATATCCTTTTTTCTCTTTTTGATTTTAATAATGTACTAAGATGGATCAAATATAAAACGAGACTTTACCAATAATTCCTTATTAATTTAAAATACAAAGAAAACATACCAATGTCGTTTATTTACATAGTATCTTTAATCAACATTTACACACTTCCACCAAAGTGTTAGTAGTTTTTTTGTTTAATTACTCAGTTATATAAAAGGAAGTAAGAGGTGTAAGAAACCAACTGCACAAAAGTTCTATCTCCTCAACAACTGGAAATCTTTCAATTCCTGACGCTTATTTAAGGGGTCCAAACAAATCGTAGTCTGAGGAGAGGGGATTCTGGACTGTGTGTTGAAATGTACTCCAGTGTAGTTTCAATAATTTCTGTTGTTTTGCAGTAGCAGTGAGAGGCCTAACATCGCCCTAGCAGAGCAACACATTCCGGATCAGAATTACATGCCTTTTGGATCGATACGCTGCTTTTAACATCTCGAGGCACCTATCTTGCAACGATTTTTCGAAATTTCAATTCATTCTTCATCATGGTTTGCACACTTTCATAGGTTATCTTGGTTTTATCACTAATGTCATGAACTGTTATTCGTCTGTCGTCGCGGATATGGTTACGGATTTGTCGAATTTTCTCAAACATGATGCTGGTTCTTGGTCGACGAGGATGATACAAATTTTCGACATATCGGCCATCACGAAACATTTTGTGCCATTTGCATATTCGCAGCTTTGATAGCGTGTCATTGTTGAGCTGTGCCAGTAATCGACGGAAAATTTCAAAGGGTTTAACATTTTTATTCCTTAAATATTTTACAATAAAGTTTCCGCACGAGTTACCTTTCACTCACTTATCGTTATTGCTACTAGACAAAGACATCTGAATGTTTGACAGATGATAAATGATTTTGGATATCACAGACAAATTTTTACTGTTGCCAAAGAATGAGTTTTGAAA
Source organism: Dolomedes plantarius (assembly GCA_907164885.2). Lineage (NCBI taxonomy): Eukaryota > Metazoa > Arthropoda > Arachnida > Araneae > Dolomedidae > Dolomedes > Dolomedes plantarius. The sequence continues at coordinate 177,928,809 of OU015490.1, read as the reverse complement.
TGGTCTCCTGCTATTACAAAAGTCTCGTTAATATTTGATCGACTTACGTATTAAAAGGGGACTCACGACTCTTAAGTCGAGGAAAAAAGGCATATTTTCATACTTTTTGACTCTTTGTAACTATTTCAATTTACTCCCAATTTTTCCAAATTTTATGTATATGATAAATTGATATATTTATTTTAATAAGCAAATATTCAACTCTCAAAATAATTTTAAATAATTTTTTTTAAATGCTTTAGATATACCTTGCTTTTTAAGTATTTTTATTGTATACTGGCTTGCGCGCAGACCTATGAAATTAATTTTACACTTAAATGTATAATTCCTGTTTTATATTTAAAATAAATAACTCAAAATACAATTGAACTAAAACAATGAACATAAAATTTTTTTTTCAATTTTTTTTAAACTTTTCAAAATATACTTAAAATTTCCTTCAATTTTTGCATTCATTTACCCCTGAAAAAAATAACAAAATATGCAGTGATTGAAATAATTCTAGTTTAGACGCAATAAAATAATATGATTATGCTGTGATAAAAATTTCATGGAATTGTGTTTCATAGTTTTTAAGATATCAGTTGCGGAATGATGCAAAATTACATTTTGAGAAAAATGAGTTTAAAATTGTTCTTACCATAAACTTGATCAGTAATTAAGTATTTAGAATATCAATATCTCCGGAACTAAGCGGAATATTTTCATGCGGTTTGCTTTATTTTGTTCAGAAATGATCAGGCTTTAACATATATTTTTTTTTCAAAAAATCGAATGTTTTAAAGATTTAAGAGTAGTGAGTAGTCTCCTTAATTCAATGTATGACGAAATATGTCAATATCTATAAGTCCATTATCCATATGTCCATATCTATATGTTTTACCCAATGAAGCATTATGAGGTTTTATATATTGATAAGCTAATAGTAAAGTATAGCAATGGACGAAATATACTGTTTTCACATCAATTTGATGTTAACACCAGAACTACAAGTCAGTCAAAATAATGGATTTAATCTTGGCAGAAATAGTTTTATCTTAATCAGTGTCAATTTGCTTGTTAATAATCATGTGATCACATTCAAAATGTTTTGAAGGCTTTTTTAGAATTACTGGTGTAATAAGTTGTTGATATGTAATTTATGTAATAATTAATCAGTTACTGACAAGTAATTCATGCACATGAATGGACGAAAAATATTACTTTTGTATTATTTGAATATTACCATTTATATATACACGGCTTTAGCTTTGGTAGAGAGAGGTTTATCTTCATATAATCAAATAAAAATGCAATATGAAATAATGCATGTCATTCCTGAATCTTTGGGCTTTTCAAGGACACTTTTAACGTAGGATTGCGTTCCTCAATAACGGTCCTCCGGAAAGAAAAAAAATCAGAGTCCGTCCTGCGTCGCCAGTTATAATTTTGGCAACGGGCCAAACCCAGTAGCAGTAAACAGAAAAGTACCAAAATGCCTTGAAAAAAAAAAACAGTAAGCAACGATAAGCAATCCTACTTTAATAAACTGCGGTAGTTCCGTTAGAAGAGACTACCTGAAATATTTTTTTCTTAATCTTACGTAAATTAGGTAAGAAAAATTTTCGTACAAAAATTGGGAAAATTTGTAAAACTCGAAACATTTCTCCAAAAACCTCTCTATCCTTTTCCGAGAATAAAAATCCCTTTCACCGACAGGAAATGACCTCCTCCCCCCCCCCCCCCCAGGGGTTCATTTCCTGCGTGATTCTGGTTGCGCCACTGTACAGCGCAATACCACTGATTATACATTCAAGTTAATCGACGAAAGCTTTATGAGGTTAATTAAAAATCTACTTCGTTGGATTATATCCTGCCCTACGTCAATGAATGAAAAACAATTACATTACGCATAAAATATACATAACGGTCTCGTCATAAAACATAAAAATGTTACTAAAAACTGTAGCTAGTCCCTGAAACATATATTCTGCAGCACAATTAAGAAATACTCTCCTGCTATGTAAAATCAAACAACATTCATTCAAAAACTCACATATAGATAAGCAAATCTCATCACGTCAGTAATGATAAATTGTTATTTCTTGTCATAAAAGAACATAACAAGATTACGAGAATTCCCAACATAACGCGGTGCGTTTCCCTTCTCGCAGGAAAAATCTTCAATCATTAAAAAAAAAAAAAAGAAACCAAACAGAGAGAATAAATACACTTTCACCCAGCGATGCACTACTTGAATGGTAACTAGGGAAACAATGCAAAGATACAAAAATATACACTGGACGGGGGGGATTTTTAAGACCTCATAAAATTCCCCCCGTTGCCATTTATTATCCGGTCCAAGTCGTAAAATATGATTGTGACGATCTTTCCTCTCTGCTCCACCCTCCTGGACGTTCTTTTCCCTACCTCCAGGGGGCTGTCATCGGAAATCAAGATGGATAGGGGGTGGGAGAAGTGCCATCCTCCGTGAAGGTGGGCGGGAAGAAGCAATAACAGATAGGGCGGCGGAAAATATTCGCCTGGGGAGGTCTATCTTGGAGGAAAAGGGGCTACAGCACCCCCTTGGCATATTCCAGATGTAGTATGTTTGGAATATGGTTTCTTATTCCATGAAAGGTGCCCCACGTCTGTGAGATAGCACAGGTTCTATGGCGTTTGCGCCAGATAAAGATTGCTTTCCTTTTTTTCGAGATTGCTCCAGGCAGGTAGGAATTTCTGGAGAATACTCTGCTTGTTCTGGTGATAAATTGCGGGGAAGGATTTCCGGAGGCTCCAGTGAGTGAAGGGCTTTATGGCAAAATAAGGATTTAGTCTGTCTGCAGCGAAACGATCATCCCGTGAGGATTGAGACGATCATACCGTTTGGAACATGAGGCAAAAGTACTCACAAAACACTCCAATCCATTGGAAAGAGAGAGCGATCGTAATTATTGTATCTGGTACTGTTAGAAAGGAAAGGCCGGAAGCTTAAGGAGGAGATATGGAGAAAGGTATTAACACACCATTACGGTCAAAACAAACACTTTTAACATTTGCAATAAAGTCCAGCAACTGAGCGTAGAAAGTACGCGCACATGTGACACATCCGTATAAAAGTTACTGATCACACGACAGAACATTGCTGCTTTATATGTCCCTCCCCCGACCATGTACAATTGCTCGATATATCTTTGCACTTGACCAATTAATCTATATTCTCCGAATACTTTGATGACATAGCTTATATGATACTCGATGATAATATTTCTTTGATATGCTCCCACGTCTATAGTTTTCCTACATTTATCGCTCAGTGAAATAGGAAACAATAGATCGAGGATCAACAGTTTATATATATATATATATATATATATATATATATATATATATATATATATATATATATATATATATATATATATATATATATATATATACACACACACAGTGGAATCACGATCTATCGTTTTTCAAGGTACCGACTGAACTGAACGATAAATGCGGGAAAGTAATGCGGGAAAGTAATATGATCATCGGTACTGAGTGAAATAAACGACACATGCAGAAAAACGATAATTCGGAGAACAATTCGATCGAGATTCCACTGTATATTTATATTTATATTTATATATATATATATATATATATATATATATATATATATATATATATATATATATATATATATATATATATATATACCCCGGTTATGGTCCCGTCAAATCTGAAGCCTAAGAAGTCCCTCCCTGGGGTTTCTTGAGGTAGAAGGAGGGTACGAGCCCACCAGATGTCGCCCTGAGGTTATTCGGTCAAAATTCTGGCGGCGAAAAGTCGGCTTCTACCCTTGTGTTGCTCAGTATTATGAGCTAGACAGGAGCCGCATTTCTTCGTCCTGCAGCCTTCAATGAACTTGGTTAGGATTTATCCCGCCAGGGGGCATTAGTAACTTCAACAACAACAACATATATATACATTCAAATACACATACATACGCGAATGTGTGTTGAAATCAGAAAAGCAGACCAGTAAGACTGAATATAAAGGGAAAAATTCAAAACTATTGGTCTCATTTCATACAAATGCATCAAGAACTAAAACCTTGTAGGGGATACGGAAATTATTAGCCAATAAGCATAACCATTCAGATGAGTAACAATTAATGACAACTGTCATTTACTGTCTTTCAGAAGCCGCTACATGAGTAAATGAAACAAAAGCACGGTATTTCTAATGAGATATTACTTGTAATATCTCCGTGGCTATATACTACGCTACCTAAAAATAAAAATTGAAAAAATTGAAAAGAAACCCATAATCATGATATTTTAAAAAATGGTGACATGGAAAGTCTGAAAAAAATAAAATAGAGTCAGTAGGCAAATACAACCTATTCCTGGTTACATATTTTTTAATCTTTCCTTCCAGTAAGTTAATCAAAAGTATAGAAACCGAAATGTTCCTCTGCGGAAAGGGTTATGGTACATGAAAGCACACCGGAACAACAAAAAAGGATGCTCTATAAATAAATCTTTCAGAGAACTAAAAAACAAAGACAAAAGAAATGCTCTTTTGAGCTCTGGGCTGTATTACTACCAGACTTCTCCAAAAAAGACTTCATTCTGAAGAGAAAATGAACAAATTGTTTTCCATCAGCGTAACATGCGGAACGAATTGGATTCTGTCCAGTTGTGGCAGACGATAAAACATAATAGCCGAAAATAATGGCGGATGATTAATTTTTATATTCACTGGAAGTACTTTCCGAGAAATATTAAATATATTACGTGCATTTAGTTGCTTTCCTGTTATGTATTATATCACTCGATACGGGAAATTAATTTACGATTTTAATATAGGTGTTTCCCTTTTAATTTTGGTTGGGGATGTTTATAAGTGATTTCCATTAACAATATGAGATTCTCCCATATAGCTGTCATGGTACTGTGATGAAGATCGAAGCCCAAAGACACGCGTTCAATCCTTGCTCTTGTCTAATGATCGTTGGTACTCCGATAAAGTAAATTAATTTACGATTTAAATAGAGGTTTTTTTTTCTTTTTATTTTGGCTTGAGATGTTTATAAGGAATTAACATTAACAATATGAGATTCTTCAGTATCGCCGGCTATGGCAGAGCGGTCAGGATCAAAGTCCCGCGACATGCGTTCAATCCTTGCTGTTGACGCCAATGGCTATGTTGGCAATCGCCAAATGCGCCTTTGAAATAAAACAAATTCTAATATCTTTTAGTTTACTTTGCCAACATAAGAATTAAAAACTATGATACCTATATTTGTATTATTTCAAAGGCAAAACGGACTCGAAGGCTCGACGGACCAACTGTATGAGCCAAAATGTCATACGTTGCACTGGTCCTAAATTTGTAGTATTCGAATGGACTGTAGACTAATTATATTAAAACCATTGTCGACCATACGACATACGAATTAATAACAATTTTATTTACTTAAACGAATTACTAATGTATGAACAAAATCAATACATGAAACATCGACCATACGATGTGCGAGTGAAACAAACTTTTTTATGGAACAAACGATTTCAAACAAATTCTAATATCTTTTAGTTTACGATGCCAACATAAGAATTAAAAACTATGATACCTATATTTGTATTATTTCAAAGGCGCATTTGGCGATTGCCAACATAGCCATTGGCGTCAACACTTGCTCTTGGGAGATGATCGTTGGTACTTCGATACAAGAAATTAACTTTTAATAAATGTTTTTCTACTTTTATGTTCGCTGGAGATGTTTTAAAGGATTAAAATTAATAGTGTGAGATTCTCGCGAATTGACAGCATGGCACAGTGGTCATGATCGAAGTCCACGGACGCGAGTGATGCAATTCTTGATCTTGGCAGGTGATCGTTGATAGTTCGATACAAGAAATTAATTTAGGATTTTAATAGAGGTTTTTTCCATTGTGTTTTGGCTAGAGATGTTTATAAGGAATTAACATTTACAATAGGAGGTTCTTCCGTATTTTCGGCATCGCATAGCGGTCATGATCAAAGTCCCGAGATGGGAGTCCAATCCATGCTCTTGTCAGGCTATCGTTGATAGTTCGACGCGAGAAATTAATTAAAGATCTTAATAAAATTTTTTCTCCTTTTTTTTTGGATAGAGATGTTTATAAGATTATAAAGTTATAAGGAATTAAAATTAACAGTATGATATTCATCCGCATTGCTGGCATAGTATAGTAATCGGGATTGAAGCCAGATACGAGAGTTCAATCCTTGCTCTTGGCCGGTGATCGTTGGTAGTTCGATACGATAAATTAATTTGCAATTTTAATAGATGTTTTCCCCTTTTATTTTGGCTAGATATCTTTATACGGAATTAACATTAACAATACGAGATTCTCCAGTAAAGCCGTCATGGCACTGTGGTCAGGATCAAAGCCCAGAGACGCAAGTTCTGTCTTTGATGCCCTTGGCAGAAGGTCATTGATAGTTCGATACGAGAAATTTACTTACGGTTATAATAAAGGTTTTTCTCTTTCATTTTTGCTGGAGATATTTATAAGGGGTTAAAATTAACAGTATGAGATGTTCCCGTATTGTCGGCATGACGTAGTGGTTATGATGGAAGTCAAGGGACGCGAGCTCAATCCTTGCTCTTGGCAGGTGATTGTTGGAAATTCTATACCAGAAAATAATTTAAGATTTTAATAAAGCTTTTCCCTTTTAGAGATGTTTATAAGGGTTTTAAATAACAATATGAGATTCTTCCATATTGTTGGCATGGCATAGTCGGTGTTCTGAGACCCGAGATCAATCCTTGTTCTTGGCAGAGGATCGCTGGAAGTCCTTGTGACATCCTTTCCTTTTTAAACGCTCCAAAAAAATGATGTTTCTGGGGGAGAGGATAATTTAAATAAAATTTACTTTTACAATGTTTTCAGGTTAGCCATTATGGCCGGAATAAAGGCTACGCCTTAGATAAGGGAAATATAAAAGAGTTATATTATTTCAGTGGTGGAGATGAACTGGCTAAGAAAAGAGAAGGAAAATACATCCTTTCCTTTTTAAAAGCTCCTAGAAATTGATTATTAGGATGTTTCTGGGAAAGGATAGTTGAAATCAAATTTAGTTTTAGAATGTTTTCATATTACTCATCATGCCAGAAATATCGAGCAGAACATAAATTTTAATCTAAGCAATAATAATAATAATAATAATTATTGCCAGCTTTACTTAAAAAATAAAATAAAATAAAAAATTAGCTGATTGGGCAAAAACAAAACAAAAAAAAACTCTCATTCTTTAAGCCAATTCTAATTTGTTAGCATCGCATTAACGTCATAAATAATATTTATGGTTGTCGTCCATTCAGAATGCATGAAATAAACACAAAATCAATACTTATTAAAAAACATGTTATGTGTCTCAATGAAAGAATCAGCGCGTGATAGGAAGAAAAAAAAAATCATAAATATTTTTATAAGGTTTATAATTCGGAAAAGTGTGATTAAATAGAGGATATAAAAGTGCTACCTAAATCTCAGTTTCATTAACATAACTCAGGACATGGGCGGGAAAACACCCTTTAATATTAAATTATACTAGCCCACAGAAATCCGAATCCTTAAATTTATTTCCAACATTAAACTTCCCAGGGGAACTTATCCAGACACTTTATTCTCTAAAATTATATCTTCCCTAAACCTTTCCGGTTCTATATCCTCCCTTTAATCCAACATTACCATAATTTTCTGGTTATAAAAATTTAATTCCGCATAATTCAGCTATTGGAGGGGAGATAGAGTAAAGGAAAAAAAGTACTGAAACCTAATTTCCCTTGATATTTAATCTCTGCAAAATGAAACAGCATTTTTTTTTTTTTTTCATCTACCGCAATTTCCGATTTTTGGAAGATTTCGAGTCGCTATCGAATGGAGGGGGAGGACTCAATCTGTTCGACCAGCCCCTCGAGCTATAAACGTGTCATCTGCTTTGCTCTTAAATCATTCTTGCCACATATAAAACAATCAGCAGTCCGTTTTATCTGGCGTCCGACACTTTAGAAGCCCATATTGTCAATGTCTGTGCAATCCAAGCGACGAAAACGATTTCATCATTACGTTAGATAAATATGGAGATGACAGGAATGTTTCGGCATGAGAGAAGGAAAGATAAATGTGTATAACCTTTAAAAGTGCTCTACTTAAAATACCTTTAAAACCCCACTCTGGGTTAAATTATCAGTTTTTTGTACATTCTCTAGAATTACTGCTAAATACTTTAATTTCCTATATCTATTTATATTTTGTTCCTATCCGACTTAAAAGCCCCAAAGGCAGCTGTTTTTATAGCAAATACTTAAGTCAGTGGAGATTTTCAGTTAAAAATTTCCAATTAATATTTATAGTTTTAATTAAAGATCTCGTAGTTTGCTATAAATAGCAGTTTTTGATATTTTTATTAACACCAGAATACAATCCATTTTTGGGTAGTTTTAAATGCCTGAAAAAAGAAGACGTACTGGATATTTTGAAGTCTTCAATTATATGTAATTATTTTTTCATACAAAGTTTAGTATTTTATATTTGTTCGTTTATACAGAAAATTAGGAATTTAATACAAATAAGAAATTTGGTCTCATATTTCCACCAATAATCATGGGAGTAAGAAATGATAATTAGCAGTAAGTTTTAAACAGTGTTCTCATGAGAACAACTATACAGCAAATTTTCTGAAGATATTTTCCCAGTGATATTATACACATCAAACATGATAACTAAAATCTTATGCTAAAATGTCTATTTTTTGCACATGCTTTAAAAGAGTTTTGTATGCAGTAAGCTACAGATGACTTTCAGTAATATTAATTAGAACCTTTGACATTTTTTTCTGAAATAACTAACTTCTATTTTTTTTCTTTTTGTATTTGACATATTAAGATCTTTATCAGTAATTCACAGGGAAATCTCCGTAATCCAAGACGAAGTAGGCATGGTTTGACGAAATGGGTGTTCAAAAACTGGACTGGCCTTATCAGAGCCTCGATCTAAATCCCATTGAACTCCTTTCGGGCGAATTAAAACGCGGATTATGTAGCCAGCCAAATCGACCATCCTCACTGCCAGCACTCACTTCAGCTGTGATGGACGCCTGGAATTCCTATGGACACCTAACAAAAACTGGTGGAAATTCTCCCCAGACGTGTGCAGGCTGTCATCGAGGTAAAAGGAGGACCAACCTCATATTGATATATGCCTCACGACTCTCCGAGTCCGTACCACTGGGCGTCCGGATACTTTTAGCCGGATAGTGTATACACATACACATGTGTATATATATATATATATATATATATATATATATATATATATATAATTAATATATATATATATATATATAATTTATATATATATATATATATATACATTGTGTACCAAAAATAATGGTGTAGTTTCAAATGGCTATAGCTATACAACAAATCAGGTTGCAGACACAAGTCATACGTTAAATGAAAGAGAAACACTCCACCAAGTTTATGTGTGTGAAAGCTTACGTACAGACTCCAACAGACTCCAGGACTAGCACCGGAAAAATAGAACTCTGGAGAATTCCATTTTCCAGTTAGACGGAGCTCCTCCACATTTTGTAACAATCGTGCGGGAATTTCTTAACGAAACATTTCCTCAGCGATGGGTCAGACGAGAAGGGTGGATTGTCTGGCCCCCACGGTTTCCAGACCTTACCGTCACGAATTTCTATTTTGGGAGTTATGTGAAAACACAAGTGTATTCCATTCACATCCGAAATCTAGACCATTTAAAAGAAAGGATCACTGAAGCAGTTTCGTCTATCACTCCGGATGTTCTCTACCGTGTATGGGAAGAGACTGAATATCGTCTTGACGTCTGCAGGGCAACTAAAGGAGCCCAAAATGCACAGATGATGTAATTTTTATAATCTTTTAAAAAAGATTATAAAAAGGCTGCACACAAAAAATAAGGGGAATTTTCCTTTTTTCCTGGTTGTCTCGCTGACGGAAGCTCTAGTTGGTTGTCTCTGTCCTAATCCATGCTGCCTGTTTGGTGCCTACGGGAACTGGGTAGAACGCCATGATGAAGATGTTTGAACAAAGACCCTGGACCTGGAGTATTGACTTTCCCGATGTACGAAGACGATGGAGCATAGAACTGATCTCGAGGCTTTTAAACTATCCGATAAGACAAGTTTTTTTTTAGCCATGGTTTAATTTAATTTAATATTTTTTTTAAAGTTTTTTTTGGTCAGTCAATCTCAATTTTTTTTTATTGTGGCCATTTTTTTTCCTTTATGTTGTTCAAAGTGATACTTATTAATTTATTATGAGGGATATTATTAGTTAATATTATGTTTACAAGTAGAACGAGTAATATTATTAATATGTATGTGTATATTGATGTATAAAGAAGTTAAGGCAATGACATAAGATTTCTCTAAATTCAATTGTTTAACGTAAGGTGATAAGATTTCATTAATTTGTGTTAATAGTAATGAATAAAAATTTTGGTTTGTTTCCCTCAGTTAAAATTGTATCTGTCATGTTTTGTGAGTAATCATTTGTGAATTTCTGTTAGCCACAGAATCTAGGTTATTGTTTTAGTTAGGAGATTGATTACACAACGCAATACTAACCACTATACGTTTTAAATATGAGGAATAAGTTTAAATTAATTAATACTGTTTTGAGTTTGATTTAAATAAATAATAATTAAATAAAAAAGTAATAAAAGTTTTAGATACAACAATATATATACATATAATATAAATATATATATATATATATATATATATATATATATATATATATATATATAATATATATATATATATATATATATATATATATATATATATATATATATATATATATATATATATATATATATATATATATATAATATATATATATATATATACTCGCACACTCATTTAGAGATATAACTGTGGTAAAATCAGAGTAATGACCACCGAAGGGAGAATTGTATGCTATTGCTTTCTGTTATTTTCTTTTTTGCTTCCATCTTTTCTATTTTGTAGTATATAGTGTAGGATACCCACAAACAAGATATTCTGCATACTCCAAATATTACTGTTATCTATATTGAGTCTGAAGGGAGCATGACAGACCTACCTACACATGGTGCTCCTGGGGAACGGTTATTTATAAACGGCAAAATGGTCTATAATGCTGGCATGATTCCTGTATGTCCCCTCCCCCCTCTAAGTGTTCTGAAGAGAGAGCAGAGTTCATGTTTTACAAGATATGGATATTTGCCACCTCCAGACCTGTGAGGCACTGTCGGCTCGAGATCTCTGTAGCCCATTTTGGGAGGCAAGAACACTGGGCAACTGATACGTTCCTATTTTCATCTTCGTTTTACCTTCTTTTAATGTTTACCTATGGAGAAAATTTGTCCAAGGATTGCCGACTTGGATTTAAAGATTTTTTTTAAAAATTGTACTCCGTAACAGAGAAAGAAATTTTACACCTTCGGGCATTTTTCGTTTAAAAAAATGCAAATAATATTTTAAAAATCAAATTATTCAGGTAAAAAATCTGGTATAATGTATTTTAAAAGCTCATAAATTCATTTGGTGGATAAAATTATAAAATGAATCCTTTTGTAAGGTGCAGAAAAGTTCAGGCTATCTGAAAATGCCATTTTTATTGGATTATCAGCATTTATGTAGCTGGAAATAGTAGACAAATTTTCTCCATAGGTTAACATTGAAGTAAGCTAATCCAATAGGGTTAGCACACATTAACCTTAACGACAGGTAAAGAGGAAACAATGAAATTAATATTCAAAATCCCAACATAGCATATATATGAATATTGAGAAATTTTTACAGAAGCCATTAAGTCGTAAACGAAAACTAAACATATTATAGCCTCATGTCACGGTAAATGAAACGAATTATTTCTCTGTATGAATATCTGCTTCGGGTAATTTAACGTTGCACGTAAATACCGCCCTCCTCTTCACAGCTGCCAGCTAAACTATTCTCTCCAGTTGCGTTACTTGCTTTAGCCACTTGGAAACAGCCTCGTTTGCGGCTCTTCAGTAAATAACGCATACAGATGCGTGCTCGTCGCTAGCGAGTGCCAAAACTATCAATCAATGGACTCTTAGCAATTAGCCGAGCGTATCCGAAAACAATGGGATGCCATGCATGAGAGTGTATTAATCATTCTACGCCTATCAATCAGTACACCCAAAAACCCCTTCAAAGGCACGATGTTCTAACGGAGACCATTAATAAGGCTGGTTGAAAACTTCATAATGGAAACAAATGGTTCGTCATTTGCGAAACAAATGGATCTTCAGAATATCAACAGATGATTAATAGGGATTTAGGTAACTAGAAATACTTTTTTAATGTCTTAATTAGTCCTGAGAGCACGGCCGAGCAATATTCCCTTTTCATATTTAGTTTGCGAGGTTCCGAAAATTGGTAACAGATGTCGTTTTTCGGTGCAGCAATCATACGAGGCTGCGGAAAATTTAATTTTGAGAAAATTGGTTAAATTTTTAAAAAAGATGTGCATATACGAAAGGTCCTCGAATTGGTTCAATTTTTCTCATGAGAAGGGATGTTAGCCAGAAACCATACATTTTCTTCAGTTCCCAAATTTCTTATATTTTTCATATAGGTTTGTCTAAACTGAAATTGCCAATAAAGTAATAAATAGGCTTTTATCGAAAATTTAACCGTGTATTTCGAAATTGAATGGTTTAATTCTCGATTATTTAATTTGATACTTTATGTAGGAAATATACCTATTTATGACATCTAAACCTTATGTTTTGAAGGTGTATTAGATACTCATAAGTAGGAATTTCTGACACAAAGCCCCAAATATTCTTTTTTTTTTTGTCAATTAAACATTAAATTTCGGAACGAGGTTGTAAAAAATATTTCCTCTGCCTAAGTGATCGCTATTTTCCAAATTTTCCTTTCTTAAAAAAAAAAGTCGGGGGGGGGGGATATTGATTATGTGTCTTTCACCATTATCTTTGCACTTGAAGATTTTTATTTTGTCTTAATTACTAGAAGGGTTAGTTTACACAAATAATCAATAATTCATTTTTTTACCGCGTAACTTACTACGATTCTTCTTATTAAAAAAATCAGCTAGATGAATGCAAGGCTGTACGCGGTCACAGAGTTGACAACGATAGATATACCTAAAATGTAAGCACGTGACGTCTTAAATTTTTTCTAGAAGTGAACTTAAAAATAACTTGGAAATAAAATCTATTATTATCGTGATAAATCGATATTTACTTTTACGATTTTATTTCGTCTATTATAGGGGATGTGTATCTCGAATACAAATTTTTGATGGCCTCTCCAAAATCACCGTTGGGAGTAATTTCTTATGATAAAGGCTATTTTTTCTAAAGCATGAAAAAAAAATTCTATTCTTCATACAATTTACGAAGGCGAGACTGAGGCAATCCTACAATAGCTTTTTGAATCAGATGACACAAACTGAATATGTCATTTTCTATGTTGATTCTGTTGCCAGATGCGACATTATGATACACGTCTATGCGTAGGTTGAGGTATATCTATGCTTTATTTGTCTCAGACTGTAATTTTCCATTATTTGTCACCGTTAATAGGATATATAAAATATTCTTTGCAAGATATCTCCCTGAAATTTTTAACCGTGATCCTATTCTATAGTCCTTAATCTGTCTCCGGGCAATTTACTGTTCTGTGTCATCTGAAACTGTGGACAGGAACACAACGGTAAACCATTCTAATTTATAGAGTAAAAATATAGAGGCACATTAGCTAGAATAATGGAGAGTTTAGAACACATAATGAATAGAAATCAGTGGATAGAATAAATAAATCGTTGAAATGGATTTTTTAAAGTATATCACTAAATAGCATCACCTCTCGATTACAGATTTCAGGATAGATTAACAGTGAAAATGTACTATTTAGTGAAATGATATTTATAATTTCAAACTAAACATAACATTTTCTGCACCAAAAATACTGCGTGGAATGTGACAGAGTCGTATAACGTAAAATAACTAATTAAAAAAAAATATCTTTCGAGATTTAAAAACAATAAAAAAAATTATCCTTCGAGATTTAAAAACAATTTTTTTTCAGTTAGTATTTTAAGACCAAGAATAATTCCATGAGTGTGCATTCAAATTGATTGCTAAAAAAACTGATTTCGATGCATAAATCTTTAGAAAAATGTTTAAAATCATTTGCCAGAGCAAGTAAACTTTAAAAAAAATCTTAAAATTACCCAGTAAGAATTCGCAATTTAGATAACAATATTAAACCATTATTTTTACGGTAAACTAATAAAAACTATGACTTCAGCTGCTAGATCTTCAGATCGAGGTAAGAATGTTGAATTTTACTTGGAATGAAGAAGGCTACAGCGTATGCGATATTAAAGTTCTATTAAACTGTGTCGTTCTATTAACTGTGATCGTAATAAAGAGGTAAAATCAAGTGAGGGGGTAGTTAGTACTTTAATTTCTTCTCTGAAAATCATAAAAATGAAATCCATCCTGAAAATATATTCAAATTTAAGTCATTATAAATTATGCTGGTTTTTATTAACCTGACCCCTAGAAACTGGTGTTGTAAATCGAATGGTTGGTCGTCAAATAATAAATATACGCCAATTTTGTTCCTTATGACATCATGGGACATATCCTGTTTTTCCATATATATATCTGAGCATTGCGAACTTTCAGTGTTATTTGTGTTATTTATCGTATTCACGCTATGCTGCAGAGTTGCTCTGCATGAATCGTGTCTAGTGTAACTAGTAAAGCCGCATTAATTTTAATGGTGATCTCTGTTAAATATGTTTCCCGGATTCTACTTCAACATAAATTAATTTCTGCTCTGCTTCTAAAATTTACTTAAACTGTGTGATTAATTAAACAGCTGCAGTTCGACTTTGCTCGTTTTTGAATAAAGGGTTCTACTCGCTTCACTGATGAAGACCACGCAGGATTAACAGTTAAAAACCGTATTTCAATCATATGATTTTTGAAATTTTAGGTATAAAATGTATGACGATATCTTTGTAATGCTGTATTGCTTTCTAAAAGATATAAATTCTCGTCAACCTTTCTTGTTTGAATCTTGCATATAAAGTCTTGCACACATACGATACGACGAAATCATTATTCTCTCTAATGTACCCACTTAATAAATAAACCTTTTTTGGCCCCCAAATCGGTTTTCTGTTATTTATTCCGTCTCTCTTGAAAGCCTAATTAATTAGCGGATAAATTGGCAACGCATGAGCGACTGCCATACTTCCATCACTCTTGCTCGAGAAAGAGTGTTTAATGGACTCCGATGTTAAAATTGAAAGTTCATTAATACTTGGGCTGATTACGTCGGGGATCAAAGCACTTCGATTGTTCTTCCGCTGTGAAAAATATTTCTTGGGTAACAACGTCCGAGAAAAAGGGGAAGAACGTTCTCATTCCACCTGGACCAGAGTCGCACGTCTGCTCTCTGGGCTGCCAGAGTCTCTCATCAATTCTTAACATCCAATTACCGGAGTTAATCAAAGGCAGAACATTATTAATTTGGCCTCGAGCCTTTGAGATGATTTTCTGGAAATTCTATTTACTTAAATTCCGTGTAATGGATAATTTATCACGAAATGGTGTAATTGAGGCATTATTTGGAAATCGGCTTTCTCGATAGTGATCTAAACACAGGAGAGGGGCAAGTAAAATGAATCAAATCGCTTGTTCGGGTGTGTTTGAAATGTTTTTTACGCTTTGAGTTCAACCTTCCAACAGCTTCTTTAATAACTTTGTCCTTAGGTGGCGAATCAGATGACTTCGCTAATAACCAGTTCCAGTGGGAAGTTTCCTAGTAGATGTCAACAAAATTTAAAAAAAATTATGTTTCTTTGAGTCCTAAAGCAGAAATTTGAATAAAGAGCGCATAGTTCTTAAAATGTTTAGTAGTTATTTTTTTTTCAACTACTGATGTCTACGCCAGAAAATTAAGGTAAATTAAGATAATTTCTTAATGAAGATAATTTCGATAAACGCACACTTAATGATTAACTTTCAGATGAAAAAAGCAAAATTCTAAAATATAAGTAGTTATTAATGTTAAATTAGAATAATACCAAGGAAAAATGTTCCATGGGGATTGAAAATCTGTTTATTCGGCCGATGAACCACCTTAAGAGCACTTTTGAGCATCAATCAAAAACAAGGCTGCTAGCCTATTATTTTTTATACATTTATATCTATCTATTGTGGCTTTGTTTAATGTGTTCCTCAATGCAAGCAGTTTTAAACATTGATCAGATTTGTACATTGAAGTCTTAGGACTTAGAGTTGACAGTAGTCGAAGTGAAAATATATAACAGGTTCTTAGCATACATATACATGTAAAGTAAAGCTATTTTTAACCTTTCTGACAGCACAACTATTTTGTAAAGTAATGTAACTTTTAACGAGAAAGGACAGACTACCTTAAATGCGAACGCTTATCAAAGACTTGGAGGAAAAGACGACTTCAAGAATCCACTACTTAACAATCAACTATTTTTACTGTTTAGAAACCTGCCATATTACAATACACCTGAATGTTACGTTAATACCCATTGTTTCTCCCAGATCATAGGCTTGTCATTAAGTACTTTTGTAAAATATTGTACGCAGACGCAGATGAAGAAATTCCAAACAAGTATCCATTTTTTTATATTTTTTGTCTAATTTTTCAAGATAGTATTTATTATTTTAGTGAAAAGTTCAACCATCAACTTCTGTTTAGAACACAGCATAAACCTACCAGAGGAATTGCGCCTATGTCAGGGAATCTTGTCATCTGAATACTTATGATGGCGTCTAACATAGGTATTTGACAGACTTAACAGCTTTTGAGATATGTATCCCGTCCCATGTTTGATATATTTGTGTTAACTCGATGTAAGATACTTTATTTTTATAGCCTGAATGTTTTGATTATACAGCGGTAAATCGGTGAGATAGTAGCAACACGGCAAAATAGTTTTTGTACTGTAATCATATTAAAACTGATTAAGTTTCCAATTGTTTCAATTATAGAAGCAAGATCTGAAATTAAAAATAACACAATTAATATAATAAAATTTGTTTTCCTGCATCCTTAGAGTTGGCGCCAAATAGAAATAAATTTGGAGAATTTAACGTCCGTTTAAGGCATAGACTATTAGGCAACAGCCTTCAAGTCTTATGCTTGTATCTCGTACTGCATCTAATAATGTGACACTAACTCAATGAGAGATACTCTTGTGTTACAGCCTGAATGTTTCTACTGTACAGTGGTATAACAGCGTCTTAGATATAAGTAACATGGCAAAATAATTAATGTGGAGTAACAGTATTAAAACTGAATATGTTTCTAGTTTGTAACAGTAATTGAAGCAAGGTTCATAATGTAAACTGAAACTTGTATTTCTACATCCTTAGAGTTAGCGCCGAATGGGAAAAAAAATCTCCAGAATTTAACGTCCATTTTAAGCACAGTCCATTAGGCAACACCCTTCAAGTCTAATGCTTGCATCCCGTCCCGCGTCTAATAATGCGTTACTAACTCAATGTGAAAAGCTGTAGTGTTATAACCCAAGTGTTTCGACTGTATAGCGGTAAATCAGCGTCTTAGATATCAGTAACACGGCAAAATAATTAATGTACAGTAACAATATTAAAACTGGATAAGTTACCAATTTGTTCTTGCTTTCCTCTATCTGGCCTCTTCTGATACCATTGGTCTAACTGTAATGCATATTTGCCAGTGATACCCGAGGGAAGAATGTTCACACTATGCGGAATGAAAACGCCCTCAGCTACGAAGTGTATTTTGTTCCAGAGCATGAATTTTTAATATCCAATTACTGCTCATCACGGTTTATTTTCCCAGCGACAGAAATTGGTTTCGCCTGAGGCCTTTCAAAATTACCATTTTGAAATTGAATTTCACTTTAGAAAATGAGCAGTGGGAGAATTCCTCAGCGTTTCCGCGGCTCTGGAAGCTGCGATGGTGAGTCGATGGAATGTTTATTTGGGATAATTGATAATTTCTTGTAAACTCTTATGGAACTCAAATGAAAATTAGATAAAGCTGAAAGAAATAATAACTGAAGTTACAGAGCATGGCAAAGGAGGAAGTAGACAAGGACGTCAAGTTAATGCTAAGATAAGATTCAAGTCTCCTTTCGATAAAATGAGGGTTTGATTATGACAGTTTACAGCCCTGGGAGCAGCTTTCTTTCGGGGCACCCTATTTTAATAGTTCTTATTAAGTAAACATATTTCAATGACAGCTTTTTTACACAAAAAATATGGTTTTTAACAAAAAATATTGTTTTTTATTTATGATTAAATATTCATTATCAGCAAATGTATAGATTAACCTTTTCCTTACGGGGTGGGATAGCATGTATCCCAAAAATACGGGCCCAAGAATGAATATATATATATATATATATATATATATATATATATATATATATATATATATATATGTATATATATATATATATATATATATATACAGTGGAATCTCGATCGATCGTTTTCGGATCCATCGTTTTTCCGTATGTGTCGTTCATTTTTTCCAGTCCCAACGATCATATTGCTTTGTTATGTTTCCGCATCTATCGTTTTCCCGCATTTATCGTCCATTTGAATCGGTCCCTTGAAAAACGATAGATCGAGATTGCACTGTGTATATATATATATATATATATATATACCTCCTTAATGACCGTTATTACAAAGGGGTTATGAAATTTCCCATTTTAAAGAGGAAATTGGAAAAATGGGTCCCGTAAACTAAAGGTTAATAAATCTCCAAATTAAGTTTAATTGAAAATTACTTCAAATGAATGAAATATTGAAGAGACTCGTTTACTAATGAGTCTATATCAATAATTTCTTTCGTCAGCTCAACTTAATACGTTTTTTTTCAAAAAAATTCCAAATTCGCAAAGATATTTTCAAATATTTGATGATCTTTAAAATGAAAACAAAAATGAAATATTTGCAATTTTGCTTCAGGTGTTTTCAACAAGAAGTTTAAGACAGCTTTTTCTTAAAAAAGCATTATTGTTATTCATATTTCAAAAATTCCTCCTCCCCTCCAAAATTCAAAAGATTATTCATTTAACAGTTCTTGTGCAAACAACAATGTTTTGCGTGTCATAGATTCACAGTCTACGACCTTACATATGTATTTTTTTCATTTGGGTGAAACTAAAATCAAAAGTTAATAATAACGATAACATTTTAACTCACCAAAACACTATGTTCCAGCAGTAAGCAACAAATTCAGGAGAGGAAATCATGTAACTTACCTGAAAAAGAAATATATTTTTAAAAAGACATAGAATCTTTAAAAAAGATATTGTGTCAATATTTTATTTTCCATTTTAACTTCAACAATATAAATATAATGTAAAAAATAATAAGTAACGAATTAGGCAAAAAATTGATTGACCCTGGCATCTTTTGCTCACTTAGAGGGATTTTTCTGTGGCTATTATTTGAGTTTAATTTCCTAAAACAATAAGCAGTATGTTTATGCACCTATCAAAAATAGATTACGTGGTACTAAGTTCTCATTTTTAAATTTATAATGACAGAACTCGTTTTCAAGCCCTTATCAAGCACAAATGCTGTATTACATTGATCATTCCTCAGTATAATTTTGTTGCTCTAAAAAACATCTGAACATCCTTATCTTCCTAAAATTTTGTTAATTACCCCTGCATTGAAGACATGAATTAAATCAATTTTATTTATGAAATATTCAGCACAACAGATTATTTTGGTATCCTAAATATTGATCCCCTGTGTTACATCAACAGATCTACATATGTAGTTCAATCTGAATTGAATGCCTAGCGTTCCTTATCTGTAATAATCCTTTGATACGTAAAACAGTCAAAAAAGGTTAAAAAAAATTCATTTAAAAGTGGAATAAATTACTACTTGCAAGAAAAAGTTTTAATGCTGGTTAGATACTTTGATTAAAGATAACAAACAAAGAAAACACATCAGAGATTTTTT
The DNA here is from genome assembly GCA_907164885.2 of Dolomedes plantarius. NCBI lineage: Eukaryota > Metazoa > Arthropoda > Arachnida > Araneae > Dolomedidae > Dolomedes > Dolomedes plantarius. Next base: position 177,908,722 of record OU015490.1, on the reverse strand, counting down.
GAAAAAAAAAAGTTAAGCGATCACTCTGAGTTTTTTAAGTTACAGTAAAACCTGGTTTATCCGGACTAACTGTGATCATAGGCAATCCGGATAATCGAAAATCGGGATAATCCGGGTAATAAGGGTAATAAGCAAAACAATATCCTTAACTAAGCAGACATACCGTTTATTACAATAAAAAACTATGTATTGTAACAAAATTACATAGCATTGCTTACAAGACATTAAAAAATATAAAAATAACTTTTCACATAATTTCTTAGCAAAGAATTGGTAAGTCTAGTAAAGCTTTCTCAAACTCAACAAAAAGCATTTTATTACCCTAATTTATTGCAGAATCTCTGCAGGAAATGTACATTGAATCAAACTAAAAAGCGAATATTTGGCGTACTTGTAGTTACGTTCTTGCTATCATAGTTAAAAATTATCTAACATGAACATTAATTAAAAATGTCTACAAATCTGATCCGGATTATGCAGAGATCCGGATCAACGAGTTTTTACTGTATATAAAAATGGTGCCAAAGAAATCAACATCTCCAAGAAAAAATAATCATGATGTAGCTGAGAAATTAAAGTGCCTATTGTACACAGTATGGTGTTGATTTATACAGACAATCTATGATCTATAGCTATGATTTGTTAAAATGCTGTCGATTAATCATATATTGCTCGCGAATCCTTTTTCTTAATTACACACAAATTCGTATAACTAGTACAATGGTAGGGTTTTCTGAAGAACTAATCTATGCTCATTAGAATAACATGTTCAACATGACAAATAACAGAGAAACCCACAAAGGAACTCGATTGTGAATAACTAGTCAGTATTTTATTGTGTTGCAGTTTTCCTCGATTGTAAAAATTTCGACATTAGCAGATAAAGTGGTAACAGGCATAAACTTTTACGTGAAGACGTTATGCATATCTCTCAACGAGTTCAAGGTTCATAATATTTCTAAGAAGGCAGATAGAAAAAAAACCCAGTTGATTGAAAAAAGGTCTCGGTAGAGTTATTAGAGTATAAATTGCTTATTTTCCCAAACATAACGAATCTGGATTTTGCCAGAATCACAAAATTCTTGTGTAGCATGTAAGCACCATGTAGAGAAGGAAAAAGCTGATATCAAGCATTTTTATAGACAGCAATATGTTTGGATGAAAAAAAAAAAGAATTTCTTACACCACAAAAAAAATTACCTAAAATAAACAATAAAACTTTCCCTTTTATCGTTACAGAAATAAATGAGGAGATTCAGGGCTATAAGCAGGGGGAAAAGTACAGGTTGTTTTTAACAATCATTCTAACAGGGAAAAATAAAAAAGAGTAAAAAATAAGGGAATAAAAAAGCCTTATCCTTAATACAACATCCCATATCATTTCCACCTGTTCATTATTTCTAAAAGGGGGGTGCAAGGATATATATATCTAGCCAGCGATTTTATACGACAGCGTAGTACAGAAGAAAAAAATAAATAAACTGCGCCGCGCAGGAGATTGAAAATACTTACAGTCGAGTCATTACAGCAAGTCAGCGCACAAAAAGGGAAAAATGGCGAAATGGGAATTTTCTTTAGAAAACGTTTGACAAGTATTGAGGGCGAGCTGATGGAGTGTACACTCCTACCTTATTGTGGTCAACAAAAAACTACATGTCAGGCTTTATTCCATGGGATTAGACGGCAGGAGAAAACAGGATTAAGATCCGAGGATAAGGCTGGGTTTTCTAATGGCATTTTCGACGGTACAAGCCTAAATTTGTGGGCGAATCTCTGAAAAATAAGTTATTCAATGCTTTATGTTAGGCAGCTTCGGAGATCCGAGACTATGTATGCACATAAATAAGTATTATTGGAATGAAAATGTGACACATTGGAACTGCAGTTGGAGAGTAGGCTAAAAGAATTTTAGGGTAATTCTTGTTGGTTGTTGATATCAATCGCAAAGAAGGATTTGGGGTATTTTTGTTGGCAGCAAAATATATTACACAATATCGAGTAATATTACAAAATATTGCGCTAACCCAAGAGCCGTCAATGAAACAGACGCCTTCAAGAATTGAGTATATTTTTTGAGATTTGAGCCATAATTAAAGCTATATCTGAATCAGACAAAGACAGGACTATAAATATTAATAAACTTTTCTACGTGTTCCTTTTTCAATATATCTGCATAACACATATTCACTCTACCCTGCACAGTAGATGGAGTTGGAACCAAAAGACCATAAGTAGAAAAATTATAAATTACTTTTGGGTAATAAACATTAATTCTGAATATTGTCGACTATATATTTATTTGTGCCGGACCAAATTTGGAAAAAACATGAATATCTCTAGATTTCGTAAATAATAATTCTTTACACTGTTAATAGTTTTAGTGCCACTGAACTAAAAATGGAAAACCCACAAACACATCTAAGGTCCTAAACCTTAATCTTTAATACAGAGAACCTTAACTTTAAATTTGATGAATTGTATAAAGCATTTAAATATGGTCAACAATATTAAGATTTAAAGTTCCAAAGGGGGAAAAAAAGGCCGATATATACATTCAGCTCCCAAATCTTAATCCTGTCGGATATATATATATATATATATATATATATATATATATATATATATATATATATATATATATACACAAGGAGTTTATCATATATATGTTAAAAATTTTATATTTTCACAAAATGTTTAAATACACCTGAAAATTACATGTCTTTGATTCTATAACACCAGTCAACTTTTTCGGAAAGAAACAAACTATGCTGGCTTTTGAACACTAAATAAACACTGCATAAAAATTATAACTGTCGTTGTTGTATTGACATGCTTTACGACGAAGCGTCAAGTGTGTTAGCAGCCTCTGGGCTATATTGGCGATTCGACATATTTTTTTTATAACGGCTCTTGAATGAATTGTCCTTATCACTTAGACCTACAGTGTTAGCATCGTTGTCAGAGTAGTTTCGGCAACCGTAACCGTCACCATTCACAGTGACCGATTCAGTAAAACCATTCTTTTTAATGTCTTCACAGCCAGGGAGCTGTTTCCCACAATTATATTTATTTTTCTCATTGTATAACTTTTGAATACTACTCAAACATCAATTCTATTGTTGTTCAATTTCAAAAAATATTTATTTCATATTTTAAGGACCGTCCGGTATTCAATGCGCTGAGGAGGGCCCTAGCTGAATTCAATTCGTCCCCCCCCCCCCCAAAAAAAAAAAAACAAGTTAGAAGCACGCTACTCCCATGAGTCCCTCTGTTGGCATGGATGTTTGTAGCCATTCGGAATCAGCTTTAAACTGCAGGCCCCGGTCTAATTAGCCCACGTGTAGCAAAAAGTTGACCGTAGCTCTCCAAACCAAACCAAAGCAACCAACCTTAAGCCCGTCTGCACACGAAGCAACTCAAAAGAAACTGATAACTGACTCAAATCACAAACCATTTCCGTGATGAGTCGCAACCTATGTAATTGAATGGAGCCACGCACACGACGCAACTGGTTACAAACCCGTCGGACGGGTTTGTAACCAGTTGCGTCGTGTGCGTGGCTCCATTCAATTACATAGGTTGCGACTCATCACGGAAATGGTTTGTGATTTGAGTCAGTTATCAGTTTCTTTTGAGTTGCTTCGTGTGCAGACGGCCTTACGTTCACGTTCTGAAACACAACTCTTTGAATTTTTATAACTTCCTATTTACACATTGCATTAATTATAGTGTTGAGAAAATACTAACACAAAAAGTAAGCCTAAAACACTTGTATCGGATGATCTGAACCATTTAAAAAGGTTATCCCCTAAACAGCTCGGGTTATTCTGTATTCAGTTCCACCATTAGTTACTTTACTAAGTCCATCTTTTTCCTCTTTTACCTTACAACTTTAGTGTTTCTCGCGTTTTGTTTAACATATATATTTACCAACACATATTAATTTTTATAACTTCCTATTTACACATTGCATTAATTATAATGTTGAGAAAATACTAAAACAAAAGTAAGCCTGGAACACTTATATCGGATGATCTGAAACATTTAAAAAGCTCATCCCCTAATCAGCTCGGGTTATATTGAGTTCTACCATTAGTTACTTTTCTGAGTCCATCTTTTACCTTACAACTTTAGTGTTTCTCGTGTTTTGTCTAACATATATATTTACCAACATATATTATGGCTGGACAATAAACAATCTTTTCAAGATACTGTACAGAAAGCACGCTCTGTTGTACCCAATACGATAAACTCCTCTGTCTACAGAGGGCGTTCGTATAAGCGCGTCATAAAAAGCGATGAGATGGAAAAAAAAAAAAAAAAAAAAACCTCCACCGGTGCATTATCTTCCCCTCACTACCACCTGTTCATTTATTTTCCGAATTCTGTCGGACAAGAACAGTGTTCTCGAGATGCACTTTAGAAAAATGTTCTTCATCGTCGGAAAAGTCATTACTATACCTCGGAGTTTAGAGGAAGAAATTTCTTTAAAAATATGTTTCGAAATTGGAATTTCTGGGAGTTTTCTGGCAAACATTCTCTACTTCATTTATTGTTTGCGTGTAAACACAAACTTAAAATTTTGATCAAACAACAGCTCAATAAACACTAATTGATGTGAAGGTGGCAAACCTTCCCGAAACGATGAAATATTATATTTCATGTACGGGGCATTAATTAATCAAATTTATACTGATATTTATTCAAATGCTCCATTTCAGAGGAAGAAATACCCCCAACTTTACTTGGAGGATTAGCAAAAAGAATTTTGTACAAAAAAACATGTTTTTTGGACGGAATTTCTCTACTTTATCAGCGAACATTATCTGCTGAATTTCTTGAATGCAAAAAAAAAAAAAAAAAACTTAAATAGTTTTCAAGAAACTACTATGGAAAAACTAGTTAAAGTGAAGTTGACAGATTTTTCACATATTTACACAGTATGACTGTACATGTACAAAAGCTTCCTGTACCAGGCATTTAATAAACAAATTTATAACAATTTTAATTCAACGGAACTCCATATCAACTGGCCTTTACTTTACCTTGAGGATTATCAAAAGATATTTTTTTTGTTAACATATTTCTAGAACGGAACTTACCTGCTTTTTTCCGAAAACATCGGGGGTTCAAAGTTTGCCTAATTTTTACTGACAAGAGGGCAGGGGTATAAGACTAATTCTTACGCAACACAGGGGGTATGCACGCAAGAGAGTGCGTTGCAATGTACTCCTAAATACACCAACTCTCCTACTAATCAGTGCTGAAAATTAGCTGTTCTGTTTTACTGTTAACCAATTAATATCTATACATTTCAAGCTTTTTAATTTAGAAATATACAAAAAATCGTTTGCACTATAAAGTAGCGATCAGAAATTTGCCAAATCTTACGTAAGCAGAAGGGGAGGGAATTGGACATCTGCTTATTTTTGCTTACAAGAGAAGGGAGGGGGTCTAAAATTACTAAAATTATAAAACTTTGAAGTTTACGTAATACCTAAACGGTCCCTAATGCGAAATTTTATTGGTTACTAACAAATTGCAGTCACTCAGCCCACTTCTTAAAGAACCATCGTCTATGACGAATTACGAATTATGGTACAAAATTTAGAGCGCAAGAAGATGACAAAGTGCATAATGCGTGTCAAAAAAGCGGCACCTTTAGCATGCTTTATGCATTTTGTCGTGAAAGCCTAACGGCCAGGTTACATAATCCGGAGCGTTACGTTGCGTCAGCGTTAAAAGTTTTAACTACTCGCAGAGCTCAATTTCTTGACCACGTGATATATTATATCTATCACAGGCCATGCCAGCAATCTCGAAGCCAACGTAGTAAAGTAACGCAACGCTCCGAATGCAACGTAAACAGGACTTTAGCCAGGATTGGAACGCAAGCTCTTTCTGTGGAAGCTCACTACGATAACCACTACACGATGTGAGTTGGTTTTCCGAAAGCCTTATCCGGTGGATTTCTAGCCAGTATGCAAAAAACAACTTTATGGATGTTTATTAAGAAACTACTTAGTATAAATATCTTGGAGAGGAGTTGACAGGTATTTTCATTTATTTATATTTATGATGGCACATGTTCAAAACATATACTACCGCAAATTTTCTTTCACCTACCCCATGTTTTTCAACGGAAAAAAAAGTTAACTTTGCCTTGGTAATTAGAAAAAAAAAGCATTTGATTAAAAATATATTTCTGGAATGGGACTTGTGTGGCTTTTCAGCAAACATAATTCGCTGGATTTCTTTCTAGCCTGCAAAAACGAACTTATGAATGTTTATTAAGAAACTACTAGATGAAAATATGCTGAAGTAAAGCTGGGATCTTGTCATATGTTTAGATTTTATGACGGAATATGAAAGAAACGTAACTGTTAAAAAGAAAAAAAAACTCCTAATTTTCTTCCAACCACCCTATGTCTTCCAACGGAAGAAAAGTTATTACTTTCTTTGCCTCGGAGATTAGAAGGAGAAATTTCATTAAAAATTTGTATCTAGATTGTAACTTCTGTGCTTAAAAAAAAAGAAAAAAAATCAAACCCAGGTTGCTTGCTGGAATGTAAAACTTAACTCAAGACTGCATATTATACGACTCCGTAATAAAACTAGTTGAGGTGAGGTTACTTTTTATACGTTTATGTAAAACGACGGTATACGTACTAGTAATAAATTTTAAAAAATTAGCAAAAAGTTATTCGATAGTTAAAAAAATATTCAATTCTAAACTTTTACATGTTTTTTGAAAAACTTTTTTCTAAATTGTGCTTTGAATACGTGCTAACTACGTATGCTTGAGTTTTAAGAAAATAAAACACACAGAGTTAGCACACTGTTGATTGGTACCGGGGAAACTTGTATTTTTGCATGCAAATATTGAAAACAATTTAGGATAAAGGAAAGTTATGTTGGAAGTGAGAAAAGTGAGGAATGGAAAGTGAGTTAACACATTGTTAACTGGTACCGAGGAAACTCATGTTTTTGCATGCAGATGTTGAAGACAATTTAGGATAAAGGAAAGTCATGTTGGGAGTGAGGAAAGTGAGGAAAGGAAAGTAAGTTAACACATTGTTGACTGGTACCGAGGAAACTCATGTTTTTGCATGCAGATGTTAAAGACAATTTATGATAGAGGAAAGTCATGTTGGAAGTGAGGAAAGTGGGGAAATGAAAGTGAGTTAACACACAGCTGACTGGTAGCGAGGAAACTGGTGTTTTTACACTGAAATTTTGAAGACAATTTAGGATAAAGGAAAGTCATATTGGAGAAATTTTAGATCAACAGAACATTGCTTTTCTTGAAAACTACCTTTTCTGTGACCTGAAGGAGTTTCAGGCAAATCGTCACATTTTATTATTTAAAATATGGATCTATGACCTTCACATAAAGAAAACAGATTTCAGAAAATAAAATGCCGTACTTTAATCCAAAATTTCAGTCTTTGCCGTTGACTTACATATAATTAAATAACATTGCCTGTCAAAAATGTGCAAAGATAAAAATATGTTGAAATGGAGCTAATTCGAAATATATAAACAAGGCAAAGCTGAGAGGTAGAGCATAGGATAACAACAAAAAAAAAAAATCAAATCAGCAACAAACTGAACAAGAAATTTTATGTAATAATCGTTGTTCCAAAAATGCGTTATTCAATTATTAAAACTATTTATTATACATAATTTTTACACTACTGCAAAAGTCACTAATAATAAATTATTTAGATTATAACTAATTATCCTCTTTAAAGGCTGATAAACCATTCTTTAAAAAGATCCAAAACAAAACCTGGAAAACTATAGTACTGTAGAATGAAAAAAAGACGACTACATATCAAATTAAATTCTTAAACCCACGGAACTTATTAAATCATTCGATCACGCCCACGATAAAAATCTTTGGCAAACAAATCCGAAGGAGGGGGTTGGAATTCCGCGCCTTCACCCACCCCTATTCCACACGAGCTGTGGAGAAATCTTAAATATCTTCTTTTGATCTGGTCGAAGACCGGAACCGGTTTTCGCCGCACGTTCTGGTAATAAATTATGAGCTGTTTGCACAAAGCGCAGACGTTAATTCAGTCAATGTTTTTTTTTTTCCTTCTTTACTTTTCTCTTTTGGGGGAGGTGAATTTTTTTTTTATTATCATTTTCACTTCACCCTATTATGGTTTTTGAGATGCCGCTTGCGTTGGTACTTCCCGATGAGTGTAGCTGACAGATGTAGAATCGAGAAATTGCGGTGCTTTCTAGGTGAAACTGTAATGGAATTACAAGACAAAAACGTGTGAATTGCGGATAAGGGATATTTTTTAGAGTAGTTAATTTACAACCAGCCACCAAAGAACTGTTAAAATATTTATTTGTACATAAGGCCATATTTTTTCTTTTAATGTAGGATTACGTTCCTCAATAACGGTCCGCGGTAAAACAAAATTTATGACGTCGTCGCGAGTTATAAATCAAGAATGGTAGAGTAGAATTCCAAGATACAAATACACCTTTTCCGTAAGGTTCCTACAATTTTGGCCACCACTGTATATATATACCCAAGTAACACACACCGTTGGCCCAACCGCATATTTTCGTGGCATCGTTGGGGAATGGTTACCGTTGGCAGAAATTCCAGAAATTCAGATGGGCCAACTGCAAATGAAAACGGTTGGGCCAACGGTTGCAAAATATGGTTGGCCCAACTGCAAATGGAAGCGGTTGGGCCAACGGTTACAAAATGTGGTTGGCCCAACTGCAAATGGATGCGGTTGGGCCAACGGTTACAAAACATGGTTGGCCCAACTGCAAATGGAAGCGGTTGGGCCAACGGTTACAAAATATGGTTGGCCCAACTGCAAATTAAAGCTGTTGGGCCAACAGTTACAGAATGCATTATTCACTACGACAGAAACTGGTTTGGCGAATTGTTTGCACGTGGGGAGAAGAAATGAACGGTAAAAAGAAATGGATGTCGGCCATTCCATGTTCCACGTGATTGTAATATTACGAAGAATTCCAGAGTAAGTATATTATTTTATTAGTAATATACTTTTATTTAGTAAACAAAATGATGTACTTGGCTAATTAGTAGCATCAAGTAGTTTTCTAAAATGCATATCAAAATGAAGCGTAACTTGGTAAATTTAAGTAAAATGCTTTGTTAAACTTCTATAAAAACAGCCAAAGCTTTCCTCAAATAATAAATTTAACTACTGTAATTGTATTTGCTGTTTCTCTATTTTTAGAACACAATAAGTAATCTGTATATTTATAATCCTTTATAGAATGGTTGTATTTAAACTTTTTGAAATCATGGATGTGTTTATGTTATTTATTTTAAATGGTTGAGTTACTTTAGTTAATCGGATCGTTCAGAAAGTTTTAAATTGAATAGTTGATCAAATTTGGTGTTTACTGATGATTCTTACCTTGTACTTTCAGTAAGATTATTTCTAACTAGAGTATTTATAATAAAAACATTATGGTAAACTTTTATTTATGCTCAAATATCTGTTATTAAAGTTTACTGAACATTTTATATAAGAAGTTGAACATTTATTCTGAGTGTATTTAAGTTGTTTATAAGTTTATATCTCACAGTTTACTTCATAAATTTAGAAAACCTACTCTATTAAATCGTCAAATTTATAAAGAAGCGTCAGTTAATCACTAGCTTATGAATACAAGGATAAAATAGAATTAGCTGTCTCCTTTGGTGAAATTTCAGTAATTTTTCTCTCCTTACTATCAACTTAGCAATTGTATTTTATTTCAGTTTAAAATAATTGTCTTTCTCAGACTCGAACAGGTATTTGATGTTAAATATTTTGTTTGAAAGTAAAATATCAATACAAAGTATTTATGAAATATGCAGATCACTCATTAAAATAATTCATTTGTCTTTAACATTTGATTATCTGCTAGTTATTGTAATATTTACATTTTAAGCAATTTTTGACAATATACTTAATAAAGTTTGTACATAATATTAAAGACTATTTATGAAGTAAGCTGATCACTCATTAAAATAATTCACTTGTCTTTAAAATTTGATTAGCTGCTACTTATTATAATATTTACTTTTTTAGCAATATTTTTAACAATATATATTATAAAGTTTGTACATAATATTAAAGACTGTATTTTGACAATCCCATGGTATATGATTTATTTTTCTAATTTTAGCTGTCTATAAGATCATGTATTCAAGGAACTGGTATGCAGAATTGAAAATTCTGGAAATTTTTATTTGACTGCCAGTCCTGATCTCATTAGCACCATAGATGAAAGACCTGGAAGTGTGTTTATCATCTTATGAATGATTGAATCTAGGTAAAAACTTGCTTTGAATTCTTGGCCTATTTGTATAAACTGAAGTCTTGTTCCTCACTCTTTTTTATTTTCCCTTGTTTCCTACCAGTATTATTTGATTAACTTTATTAAATATGTATTTTTAAATCATTATGTTAATGTGTTTTAAATTTTTTAGTTATATCTAATTAGTACAGTATTTTATGCAGTAGTTTATGCAGCCTCGTGCTTAGTGAGTATCTAAAGCCAGATTTAAACATGTCGCTGAGCATGTACAGAAAACAATTTTAGATTATAAATTATCGCTAATTAATAGAGATTATGGTTACAAAAACCATATTTGACACATCTATAGATTAAAATCTTTTTTTTAAGACCAAAATGAAATAAATTGATGCAGTAGTTTTCTCTCCCAGACAGCCCAAAGAATCGGTCTGGCTTTGCAACTTAAATATATAGATACTGTGATGTTCAGTAGATAGAAAGGCATTAGTAGGTTTGATATTTTGTACAAAATTTGTAATTTTTTTTTATATTCGTGGAGTTATAAATATTGTCTAAAATTATTAAAGTGTTGGTTTTTTTTAAAGATATTGTGCTAATAAAAAGCTTTGTGTTGACAAACATACATTTACAAACTGTTGGGCTTTTGATGCTACAGAATTAATTTGACTTTTACTGAGAAAATATTGTTTACTGTGTGGTTAAGAGAAGGAAAATTTCACCTTAATTTTTTCAATGTTGTATTGGTAAAATGTATGTGGAAATTAATCTTATCTATCATATACTACAATGTCTTATTTTTCTAATTTTAATTTGGTTCAAATATTTCAAATTATTCTTTAATTTTCTGCTCTGTTAATTTATGAAAATAAACTTTGCTAAATACATACAAGCAGTTTAAGATGATTAGTTCCTATAATGTAAAGAAATTTCTGCCAATAGCTCTTGATATTTTAATTTTTCATGTCTAAATTTTAAGTAAGTTTTCAGAGAGTTGATATATTCATGTAAATAAATATGTACTAAAATTATTAAAGATCTGTGCAGTGTCTAATTTGCCTCTGATGTTAATTTAGTTTGCATATTTGAAATTGTTGTTTTATTTTGTACTTTGATAATTTAGCAAATAAATAAACCTTTACTGATACATACCTGAAGCATTGATATTATAAATTGTATATATATATATAGTTAAGACAAGTTCATGCAACATGAAGAAATTTTTGATTATGGAGTAAATGCTAGGGTTAGATTTCATAATAAGTTAACTTGTTTCTAAAAAATTAAAAAAACTAACTTAATCAGGCATTTTTGTTTGACTGTTTGGTCCATATATAGCTATTTTTCTTTTGACTCATTTACTGTACTAATTTATTTTTATATTAACAGCTTCTGTCGGACTGGCTGACCAGGGAGAAGTCATAACGGAAAAATTTGTTGAAGACTTAATAAAGGGATTTTTCCATTTTTCGAAAGACAGAGAAGGAGGGAGAGATAAAAGAACTGTGTATTTCTGACAATGTAAAATTAAATTTTATTAAATTTTTTGTTAAAATAAAAAAAATTGATGAAAAGTTGTGTTTTATTAAAATTACTATAACATGCTTTATTAAGATGCTGTTTTAAAATATTAAACAAGGTAAGTCCAAAAATTGATATAAAAGTTTTATGGAAAGTTTTAAAAAAATCAGACCTCAGTTGTATATATTGTATCAGACCTGAAGACAAATCGGATGATAAAGTGTTTATAAATATATATATATATATATATATATATATATATATATATATAATGAAAAAAATATTTATATAAAGGTAATCTTACAAAAAGTATTTGTCATATTAACTCAGCATGAGTGTGCAATTTGACACCAGTTGATTATAATGGAAAGGTGTTTATTTAAAAAAATTTATATATGTAGTAAAGTGACCGATTAAAAACAACAGGTAGCATTGATATTATAAATTGTATATATATATATAGTGACATGAGATTTATAATATCACTAAGGATATAATCTATAAGATTTATTCTCTTTAAAAAGATATAAAGTGTTTAAAACAAAACACTTTATATAAACAATGTCAAGCAAAATATAAACTGTTAAAAATAACATTAAAATTAAAATGTATTGTTGCTTTTTGTACATTTTAATATTTAACTATGGAAACTTTTTGATTTCATAAAAGAGTGAATTTTGCAGTTTTCAGACTACTTTTTGGGGAAAAGAGTTATACATTTTTCAACCCAGCCAAAAACTCTTTGTTCATTGGGCCAATTTTCAAACTATTCAAGGGTCAATAGTTTGACATTTTGCTAATTTTCAGCAGACCGTTTACAATGGGGATTTCCCTTTTTGTATATTCAAAAAAGCATTTTTGAATACACTATTTTTATATAAATATACTTTAATATCCTATTTCATATATTCAAAATAGAATTTCGAATATACTATTTTTATATAAATTATTTGTGGCTAAATACTAGAACTTAATAAACTGTTTAAAAAGGGGAAATCCTCTTTGTAAACGATCTGCTGAAAAATAGCAAAATGTCAAAACTATTGACCCTTGGATAGTTTGACTGTTGGCCTGATGAACAAAGAGTTGCTGGCTGGGTTGAAAAATGCATAATAGCCCTAAATAAATTTAATGTAGGCTTACCTACAAAGTTGACTGTTGGGCCAACTGAATGCCTACTGTTGACCAACCTCGTGCCAACGGCCAAATCATTTAAATCCAACCGTTGGGCCAACTGAACGCCAACCGTTTCCCTACAAATCCAACCGTTGGGCCAACAGAACGCCAACCGTTTCCCTACAAATCCACCGTTGGGCCAACAGAACGCCAACCGTTTCCCTACAAATCCCACCGTTGGGCCAACAGAACGCCAACGGCCAAATCCTCTAAATCCAATGGTTGGGCCAACTGAATGCCAACCGTTGGGCCAACTGAACGCCAACCGTTGGGCCAACTGAACGCCAACCGTTGGGCCAACCTCGCGCCAACGGCCAAAAACCACCGTTGGCCAACCATGCCCGAAAGTGGTTGGCCAACGACTTGCCAACGGTTTTGTGTTACTTGGGTATATATATATATATATATATATATATATATATATATATATATGACACCTTGACGAGATGCTTCGCCCTTCCATATACTAACTTTCTCCGCCACTTCCTGGTAACATTTCATTGACCTAATTCTCATTTCGCGCTCTACGGAGACGCGTATATTTTTTTTTCTTTGCCACCTTGGAAAAATCTTTATACAGAATTGTTCTTATGTACTATGATCTCAGATTAAAGCTACTAAACAGCCAAAAATGCTTTCCTATTCTACATTTTCCTTATTAATACTTCTCAATGAATACAATCCCACATGATGTAACACAATTTCTCTAACCTATTCCGGTCAAGGAGCTAATCAATTTTATTCACCCTGAGCTCCTCCTAAAGATACGACGCGTGAAGGAAGAGGCTTATCGGAGCACAAAACTCCTTCAATACCCATAAAAAGTCCCTTCAATATATGCACCTCGTTCTCTCACCATGGAAACACTTTCGGTTGCCATTTTCGGCTACAGTAAAAGTTGCCACTTTTCATTTTCCTCCCGCAAATAGTCATCACTCGTGGAGACATTTAAAGACAATGAGTGTGTGGGTCGTAAGTTGTAAAAAAAAAAGGAGTGTTGACTAATTTATTTACGCCGAGAGTGAATGATTTAGAGGCCGGGAGACGCGTTTATAGCCGTAGGGGTTGAGTGAGTAGATTGGAGTCTCTCCCCAACGCAGGATTGCGGCGCGAGATGTTCGAAAGTCGGAAATTGAAGAGGGTGGTAAAAAAGGTAAAAGTAAAAAAAGCTTAGGTAGGGGGCATTTTCAAGTTAGAACTTTTGTTATCAGTTTGCTAGCGGCATTGCTTTTGTAAAAATGTTTATTTTATATTTGCATTTGTCAAAGTCTAATTAATGAAACCTTTCAGTGAAGAAAGGCGGTTTTTAGGGACGAATCAAGTCAATAAAACAAAGTCGTAGAACATTTAAAAGAATTACATATCTATCACGAAACCAGTAAGAGAGTATATAAAACTACCACAACTTAATCATATAATTCATTGATTAATTTTCCTCATATAATTCATTTGCGATATAAAGTAAAAATATAAAACTATATAATATACTGCAAATGCAATAATTCTAACTTAAAACATTAATAAATTTCAAAATGTTATTTACTTATTAGTTTAAAACAATATTAAGAGATGCAGCAAGTAGTTTCAGTAAAGGCTTTAGTTGACGGTAAGAATTAATTCAATCGATTAGTATTTTAATAGGTTAGGTTTAGTTTGGAGCACAGTGGTCAACTTTTGATACACTAGGGCTAATTGGACCAGGACCTACTGTTTAAATCCGATTCCGAACGGGTACGAACGTCCATGCAAGAGTGAGGCTCGAACCCTCAGACTCTAGTATCAAATGCCAGCGCCTTAGCCATTCGGCCATCGTCCAACAGGAATTTAACAGAAGATATGTTAATAAAAGAGTCATAACTCATGTACTTAAGGAAAATTCAACACATGATAGGCTATGACTTGCATAATTACTGTCACTGTTCCTGTCTTGCATTATAATTTACCGTTATAGACCTCTGACTGACTTCATCATTTGCTAGAGTAGTGTCATAAACGCACTTTATTACCAGATTCAAGGAACTTACTCAAACTTACTTATTTACCCAAATTCACAGGTTTAAAATTAACATTTAACTTTTATACTGAAGAATTTCATGATTATCAGTTTCCTATTCTCGTTTACAAACTAAACTTTAAGTTCCTGTAATAGTTAGAATTTATGATTTTGCTCTGCTGTATTCACGTATGAATATGAAATTTTCTCGTTCAAGTAAATAAAATATTCAAGAAAAGATTTTGTGAAACTAAATCTTTGGAAACTAAAGCCCTGGAAGAATGAAAGTAGAGACTAGGCTGTTACTTCAATCAATACTCGTCTCTTGCTGCTCAAATTCCAAATCTAAGCGAGATAGACATAAAATTATGCGATCTTTAAGACAGCTACAGACGTTTGCTTACGTCTCACTTTGAAGTTACAGCAAGAGTTATTTTAAATATAGCTTTAATTGCTTTGAGAATTTATTCGGCATTTGGTTGCAAATAATTTTGTTGGTTGAGATCGGGAATACAAAAGGGTACGTGTAGATTAGCAATTAAGTTCTCTTCGTGTCGATTCTCAGACTAAAATGATAGTTGTTCTTCGATGAAGTATTACTGCAATATAGGTCCACAAGATACTGGCTCTTACAGGATAGTCCTGTTAGGATACAAACTATAAGGACTACATGATATAGACTGAGAGGAAGCACATAATTTTTTAACCTTGCTCAGTAGGATTCTTGCGATATTGAGGGATTTTGTCAGACCTTTTTGGAGAGGATTTTTCAGTCCTTTCTGATTCACAGGCTAAAATGAGACTCGTTCTTTGAAGAAATATTACTGTAAGGCTGCCTCTTTCAGAGACTCTCCAGACAGACACGCTTAGCACTCATAGGGAGGAGTTCTCCGAGTATAAGAGAACTCTTAAACATTTTTGAAGTGTTCCTCCTGTCTATGACTGGTACTCGAGAAAATTGTCCTGGTGGTGCCCTCTTTTTTGAGGGCCAAAGAAGACAGCAAACTTGCATTTCACGTTTTGCCAGTGGACACTTGAGAGGTCTCTCCTATGAGCACGGACAGAAGGTTTTTAAGACCTGCTCAAAGTGTAGGGCTGTTCAGGCTTCTCCTGATCATATTTTAAACTGTCTTGATTTCATCTTGGACGAGGCTTACTCTAAACCTTTTCTTTTCTTGGACTTTCTGGGAGTACATGGACTTCTGGATTTGGTCTAGCATCGCTAGACCATTTCGGGTATCAGAAACAACAACAACAGAAATATTACTGTAATATGGTACCACATGATATTGGCTCTTACAGGATATTCCTGTTATGATACAGTAGCCTGGTGATGGCCGAATGGCTAGGGCGCTGGCATTCGGTTTAGTTCCTGTAGGTTCGAGCCCCACTGTTGGCATGGATGTTTGTAGCCGTTCAGAATCAGCTTTAAACTGTAAGTCCCGGTCTAATTAGCCCTCGTGTAGCAAAAACTTGACCGTAGCGCTCCAAACCAAGCCTGTTATGATACAGACTGTAAGGAGGACTGTATGATATAGTCTTAGAGGAAGCATACAATTTAATCTTTCTCAACAGAATTTTTGTGATACTGAAAGATTTTGTCAGACCTTCTTGGAAAGGATTTCCCAGCACATTCCGATTTTCAGGCTAAAAGGAGACTCGTTCTGTGAAGAAGTATTACTGTATTATGGTACCACAAGTCATTTACACGATAGACCTGTTCAGATACAGACTGTAAGGAGGACGGTAAGATATAGATTGAAAGAAAGCATATAATATTTGAATAATTCTCAGTAGAATTTTTGTGATATAGAGTAATTTTGTGAGGCCGTCATGGATAGGATTGTCACTCTTCCATTTTTGACTTTTAATGCTCTGTATAGATAGATTTGATTGATACTGATGTGACACCCAATTCTGGCTTTACGGTTCATAATCAGTGATTTCAAGTGTACCCAACATGCGTAAATATATCTTAAAATCAAGCTGTATTTCTTATTCCAGAAGGTTTAAAATGTCTTGATGCACGCGTAAATACCAACCAATCAGATAATCCGAGCCATTTTAGTCAAATTATATGATGTTATTTAAGTATTAATTACTATCGTCTGAACGTCTTAAAAATCAAAATAACATACTTTAACCATAGTTAGGAGAATATATTTAATCCAACAGAAAGGGCTCGAAAATTTATTTCCCGCACACATTTTACAACCGAACTTTCTTTACTTTAAGGATACCTGAGAGAACCGAAATTTATTTCCATTTTACATGCATTATAAAGATGATTGCATTTTAAATGAAACGCCATCATATCCCATTCACTTTTAAAAAACAAACCGATGCCGTTCTGGAAAATTCCTATCAAAAGGAGAAAAACATTCTCCACGGAGGAAAGAGAAAAATGATGAATGTTTTTGAAAGCGTTTTCCTAGCGGGAGGATTGATTTATAGGAAAAAATATCGAAAGAGATCTTGAATGGAGAAAAATTTATTTATCTCTAAAAACAAAATAAAGGGTCTCAAATATTTATTAAAATGCATTAAAGTTTGGATCAAACAGGGCACTGGAGACATGCCTATGAGATATATATTCCGAAGAACTACTTATTAAATTTCTCAATTGAATTTTAATCTGTAGTTAGAAAAAAACATAGTCTGACTGGAATAAGTAAAAACGCAATGAATAATACTGAATATCTTGAAGCTTCTTTCACTGAAGGCAAACGAATAAAAAAAGGATTTTTTTAATAAAGTATAACCAAGATTTTTTCATAATACCGAGTCAAATATTTTATTTAAAACACTTTTTAATTTTTCTTTCACTTTTTACATTTTTACATTTTAATACTTAAACTTTATATTATATTATTTATGTGTACTATTTATGTACACTTTATTTAGAATACTTTTAATACTTTATTTTTACTGAGGCAATTTCCTCTGAAGATGAAATAAAAAGGCAATGATAAAAAATTTTAGATAAAAACATTAAATGAAAGATTTCCAACAAGCACAAAATCATTTCATATCACGAACAAAAATTAAATAAATAAAAAAATAAAAATTGGAAGTTTTACCCTGAAATAAAATTGGAACTCTACGGGCTAGAAATTCCTGATCAATGAGAAAATTATAAGCATCATGTTTTTATATTCAAAATACTACCACGTATGCTAAATAAATGAATAGATAAGATCTATCCATCCTGTTTATTTTGAAACTGAATAGATATTGAATATCACAGGTAAATATTACCATTCCCAAGGTAACCTGGTAGTATCGCGTTGGACTTGGGCGTACTCAGGTCGAATCCCGACGACGCCATTAAATACATTCCTGTCTAGGCCGAATATGGGCACGTTAAATCCGTAAACCGAAAATCTTTCTATGGAGTGAGAGAGGGTGGGGAAAGGTATGATCCTCCCCTGATGTCACCTCTGGGGGGATCGATCAAAATTGAAGTACTACCAGGCCGTGGTGTTGGCTCTCCTATACGGTGACCCCGAAAGAAACGAACGATTTTCTCGGATTATGTGCGAATGTTTTCGCTGAAAAGCGTCCCGCAATGGCAAACATATTACCTGCCCATACATTTTACAATTTAAAGGATCAAGCTGCTTTTCTATAAAAAAGTTTTAAGTGACTTGTAACAATTTGGATAAGTACTAATGACTTTATTAATTTAATTAAAAATTGCATATTTGTGCTATTTATAATTAAAATATTGTGCTATTTCCTTGATACTCCACCTCTAATGTTAAACTCTAATTGACTTTCATAAAATAGTAAAATGCAGTTAAGCATACACAATGGAACAACATCTGAATTGAATGAAAACTTATTCTAGACTTGAAAGCTTTTAGAACAATCATATATTACACACTGCATCACTGGAAAATACTTTGTTGAACCGATGCCAGATTCTATACATAAAATAGTTAAACGATTCACAGTAACTAATCGACAAATAAAAGGGTGACAAATGATTCAATAAACGCCGACAAATATGTATTTCTTAATGAAATGAGCCTAAATAAATATTTTTCATCGAATATTTAATGAAAAGAGAGCGTCAGAGTATGCAATTAAGATATAATTTTTTGCCAGCATTAGTATGCATTATTAGAGTGATTATATATATATATATATATATATATATATATATGTCAGACTCTCGTCTCCCATTCTTAAGTGGAATTGTTGAAGGTGAGTAATAGCGTCTTCAATAAGCCCAAAATAAACGCAAACAGGTGTCGAACGATATACACCTTTGGAGATGTGCGACAATGCAAGTCATTTAGAATGATTTGTGAAACCCATTAGCCGCGCGCTTTTCCAACTTGAGTGCGGTCAGGAAAGAAATTCACCATAGGTGGTCTGCAGAGGGCGGAATCGGAAAAGGTCCGGTATTCGAGATTGTTCGAGAAAGGGTTGAGAAGAATGCATAAATAACGACGCGGTTGCGAATGAAGAGAAGAATTGACTTGGACTGTTGAAAGGTCGCCACGCGTACGGAGAGAGAGAAGGGGGGTCTCGTACGGACTTTGAATAATGAGCCCTGCTCTCATGAGTGTATTAAAGTTCGTCGGAACGAACCTTTGTAAATGATTTATTTAACCAAGATTTCAATGTGTCAATAAACCAGATGCAGATAAGAGTTGGTTCTACAGTTATGATTACTTCTACAAGATAATGATTTGTCGGATCACGACCATAAAGGTTAACAATATATATATATATATATATATATATATATATATATATATATATATATAATTAATGTAAACAATGCAGCACAAACTAAAATTTTTTAAAGCGGGCATAGACTTCCGAACAAATTAACTGAAAACCTACCCTAGCGTTGAAAACTTTTAACTTTTCAATAAAATAATGCGCAGTTGCAACAAATCCTCATATTGAAAACGGACAAATATAAATAAAAATTAAATATTCCAACAGAGCTAGATAATTATAGGAAGAAAGTAGACAAAAAAATTCTTCCTATAATTATCTAGCTCTGTTGGAATATTGAATTTTTAGTTTTATATACATATATATATATATATAAACAAGTAGAAATTTATTATAAGAGTATAGATACGCTTCTTGAATATCTAGAAAACTTCCTTGATAATTCATGTACCGTTATTATCTTATTTTTTCTAGTAATTAGCATCGGTAAGTGAGCTAGCTGTTTTATACACACTCACTTATCGATCATCCGTGAAAAAATCACTGGATGCTTTTTCACGGGTTGATTCCAATCACTCTAAAATTTTCTTCTGCGTAACAAAATTTTGAAATTTCGTCCATGTTTGGATTTTTATTTAAGTTAACAAATATTTTTCTTTAGTTGCAAACTAATTTTCACCAGCATGTGAAATGAATTTGCTTGAAAAAAGTTTTTTTCCATAAAAAATAGCGTAGTTTCACTAGATCCGCTCTCAGAAAGAGAAGCACTAAACTTACTATCTATAAAGTGCTGTTGAGACCTGTACTAACGTATGCTTCCCAAAACGATCTCTGTTCAACGACTGCTAGAGATGAAGAAAGTCTGGCGGCTTTGAGAAAAATATTTTGAGAGGTAATCTGGGGGATGCACAGGTGGAGGGAATTTGTATAAAAAAGTTCGCCCATGAAATTTCTAGACTGTACAAGAAACTAGATATTATCAACTTCCTAAAGGAAAACAATGATATGAGCAAGTTACCTGCAAAGAATAGATAACTCTAAAGTAACATATATATATACACACACACACACACATATATATATATATATATATATATATATATATATATATATATATATATATATATATATATATATATATATATATATATATATGCACACACCGGACTAACTGCGACCACAGGCAATCCGGATAATCCGGGTAATAAGCAAAACAAAATCCTTAACTAAGCAAGCTTACCATTTATTACAATAAAAAAATTATGTTTTGTAACAAAATTACGTAGTTTTGTTTACAAGACATTAAAAATTATAAAATCAACTTTTTACGTCAATTTCTTAACGAATAATTGGTCCACTGTCTTCTCTTTCAAATACATGTGGCGTTTAAATGACACAAGGTCACGCAAACGCTTTATCATTAACAGTTAAGCTGGAGTGGTGTTGGGCTGACGCTGCATGTACGCCATGATGTTTGTCAACTCGTGAGCAGCATCTGTATGTGTCGACCTCTGTTGCGGTGGGATCGCTGTTGTGGTGTGACCGCTGTTGCGATGTGATGACATGGACAAGCCAGCTTCTTCCTCACTGTCTGCTGTAGATGTGCAAGCCGCTACAATTTCTTCTTCCGTCATAGTGCCGTAGCCACTGTCATTATTATCTTTCATCCACCAACTGACACCTTCTATAGCAACATCTGAGCACCCACTTATTGTTTCTAACATTTGCAGAAAGTTGTCTTCACCCGCTTTCATCAAATCATCACTTGCCATTTCGTTTGTAGCACAAATAGCTGGTGAGTCAATCCACGTCAACGCCATTTGACACTCTAGTAAAGCTTTCTTAAACTCAACAAAAAGCACGTTATTACCATAATATATTTTCTATGCAGGAACTGTACATTGAATCAAACCAAAAAGCGAATATCTGGCGTACTTATAGTTACGTTCTTGCTATCACAGTTAAATATTATTATATAATGTAAACATTAAATATTAAAAAGTCTACAATAAAAAGTCTGGATAAACGAGGTTTTACTGTATATATATATATATATATATATATATATATATATATATATATATATATATATATATATATATATATATATATATATATATATATATATATATATATATATATATATATGTATATATATAGCTTCACGGTCAGTGGAATGGGGGAGAGTTCTGCGCAAGGCCAGGGCCCAGAAAGGGCCAACAAAGAAGAAAAAAATTAGTTTAGTCACTTGAACCTTTTACGTTTCACTAGCCTCTTTTTAACAAAGTAAGTTAGTTTCTTATTAACGAATTTTTTTGAAGTAACGACAGACCTGCACTTTCTATTTCTAATTTTAAAAAAAAATTCGATGGCTAAATTCATCACAAAAATGAATAAGGTGACTGTACATCCTTTAAAGAAAAATTATTTTTGGAAGGTTTGTGGCCACAATTTTGAGAACTATCTTGAATGTACACTTTTTGTAGAATTCAGAGGAAATACCTCAAACAAAAATATTCGTTAGGTAAAAAAAGTAGTTTCCAAAGTTAAACCCAAAAAATCGGGGACAAATCATGTTTGATGTGGTAATAAATCGTAAGCTCATACTATTCGCTTTCTTTCCAACTGAAAGAGGTTCACCGTTAATTTATTTTCGTTATAGATAAGAAAAAAAAAAAAGAAATGTAAAGCACCCATAAAAGAATAGCGGCCCGAATTGTATAAAATATTATCATTTTAAACTTACGAGCTCGGTTTTACGGGGACAAGTATATCTTTAAGATTGAATCAATAGAAGAATCTTTTGGATTGATGCCAGATCCCATGAAAAAGTTAAACGATTTATTGTTGCCAGTCCACAAATAAAAGAATGACTAACGATTTAGAAAACAATGACAGTTGTATATTTATCAATGAACCATAGCCAAAGCGAAGCGTTTCCC
Source organism: Dolomedes plantarius (assembly GCA_907164885.2). NCBI lineage: Eukaryota > Metazoa > Arthropoda > Arachnida > Araneae > Dolomedidae > Dolomedes > Dolomedes plantarius. Next base: position 177,886,084 of record OU015490.1, on the reverse strand, counting down.
CCGGAATATATGGAGGAAGATAGCATTTGAATATACAATTAAAATTCAATTTTTGTCATCAATATTTATCATTCATGATATATGTGAGTAGGACTCAAGATGTCCTTTTTTGGAGAACGAAAATGCAGCCTGAAAAATAAATGTAGTTCTCTACATAATTTCTGGAACATTATTTTAATGATCCGGCTTTTGAGAATATTTTAGTAATTTGCTTTTAATGTAGGATTACGTTCTTCCATAATTGTCCGGAAAGGAAATTTTCAGACGCTAAAACCGTTCGTCCGTACCTCGCGAGTTATAATTTTGGCACTGCACCAAACCCAGTCTGTATCGCTTGGACAAGCAGTAAACAGTTAAACAGAAAAGTACCAAATTGCGTGAAAATTTTGACATGCATACATGTATATATATACATACGTACATATATATAGATACATATATACATAACACATACATACATATACATATACTAAATAGGTAAGCAACGATAAGTAATCCTACGTTAATAACCTGTGGTAGTTTTGTTAGAAGAGACTACCTGAATTTTTTTTTAATTAATCTTTGAATTATTAACATTTAAATTTATTGCTAACATGCGACTTCGATGTAATAAGTTACTTTTATAAAGGAAAAAAAAAGTTTATTTATAAATTCATTTCGGCCATTCAAAGGACTTTATAAAATCTCGAAGTCACTAAATATAAACCATCCTGACCTGTATGGTTTGCGGCGTGTTTTAACCTGTCACTACGTAATAATTAGGGATACGTAAATTTTGAATAAAAAATATCGAAATGTCGCAAAAAAATTATTTTTTTAAAATCACAATTTTACTTACTTGGTTAGGTATGTATCAAAATTCTTAGTTAAAAGCTAACATTGTAGTAAATCTCCACATTCTCTTCCTTAAGTCTTTAGAAATAAGTAATAAGCAAATTTCGAGAGTGAGATCTCTCAGTTAAAGAACGTGGATGGTCTTAGATAAGCAATTATTTTAATAAATTATTACCATTATTACCTAATTTCGCTTAAAAAGCCGTTTATCACCGAGTTTTCCCCAAAAAGTAGTAAAAAAATTAACTGTCGCATTTATTCGCTCATATCGACAAATTTCGCATTTATTCGCATCTATTTCGTAAATACGAAAATTACGTATCCCTAGTAATAATCATAAATACGCAGCCGAGGGTCCGCCTGTTTGCTCAAATAATTTAGGACAGGGATCGAATCAATTAGTAGATACTACCGACTTTTGCCCCCTTCCCCCATCACCTTATAAAATCTAGAAAAGAAATTTCAATGTATGAAACTATTAGTAAGAATTTTCATTTGAAATGAATTGTTAAGAATGTAGAAACACAGCTAGCATGCTTCATGGCCGAGAAGTTTCTGCCTTTTTCGTAGGTCTCTTAAGCTTCTAATCGAAAAGGAGCTTCCTTTGATTTTAAACATAGCAGAAAACAACCTTAGGCAAACAAGAAACAACCTGGCAAAATTCATGTATGTTTTGAAACTTCAAAACATACATGAATTTTGCCAGACAGGGAATTTTTTAGGTAGCATGGAATCTATCTTCGCATGGTTAGGGAAAAATTGATGAGCATTTTAAAGCCCGTGTGCACGGTAGAATGAATTCACTTTGAGAAGGAAACTTTGGGTAAGGACTTCGTTTACGGATTCTCCATGTGCACGAAAAAGGAGAAAACACTCCTCTTGGGGAAAAATAAACAGTCAACGATCAGCAAAAATCATGAATTACTTCTCCAAGAAAAACTCTACGCAGTATTCTGGAAAAAAGGAAATTCTGCAGTTATATTCATACTGCCTGTAGGTTAGGTTACTCAAAGGTGATGCCACATACTTCTAATCTCTAATAGAATTTGAAAAGATTTAAAACATCAATGAACTTTATGTTAGTAGTTTTTTTTTTGGATAGAAATCTCATGTTTAAATTTGTTTTGTCCCACAGCATCTTCCTCTACAAAATATTTTTTATCGCAAAAATGATAGAAATACCTGGAAATCATATCATCTATAAACTTTCTGCATTTGATTCGATTTTTCTTATTTTAGTATATTTTATGCGAGAGTGTTAACCTTTGATAATTTTACAGATTTTTTCCCATAAAGTTAGTAGTTATTGATTAGCGAAATAGCAAAAAACACTTAAATACACTGACAATAAAATTTAATATTCATTGTCTAGAATTTATAACATGCCTGTATAAATAAAATATTTAATTGAAGAATTCATAAAAATGTAATGTTTGAAATGTGAATGAAAATTCTTTCTGTGGTATCTAGACTTAACATCTATGCCTTATATACAGCAAATACTTTTAACTGCAGGCTTTAGTAGCTAAAAAGCCAAAGTTAATACGCGTGATAAATTCTAATGCCCTTTTTGCCTTTCACAGCCTAAATGTAATTTTGTCAGTATTTACCCCAAAAACAGGGATGCAACTTCCTCAAGGATATGATTCTGGTTGCGCCACTGTTATAATATATACATCTCCCCATGAAATAAATTTACATGATTCCATGAAAAAAATTTTTCGTATATAAACTACAGGCATTTCTGGATATGAGAACTATGCGACTGGTTTAATTAAATTAACAATCATGGGACGCCATTATGATTATTTTTCTGGATGATAATAATGAATAAGGAAAATAATATCATTTAAATCACGTGATACAGCTGAATAGTATAATTTTAATAATACTTTTGTGCCTATAGATCCTAAATAACATATATTCCCTATGAAAGTGACTTTTCGTGCGCATTTCTATATAACAATAAGTGTATCGATCAAAATGCACACACACAAAAAAAAAAAAAATCGTTCAACGCATTTATTCCACGAAACGCATTGTCGAGATGAAGGAAAGATTAACTTGTACACACACCTGCTTCAGGTGATCAAATATTTCGTTATTTCATACCACTAACAACGATCTTCTATACGTGTAACTTACGAACATCTGTAGACATGTATGACCTTAACTTGTGACACTGACTATCGCATTCAATCTCTTTCATCGTATTTCATGCCTCAAGGATTATGAGTGTGTTATGTCCGCGTATCAGTAACAATGCCAAAAATATGTTTTTTTCCGGGGATGTAATGATACCTGACAGAAACATAACGAAGAGCAGGTTTTGGTTACTGCACTTTTCTCGTGTTGAAATCACAAACTGCCACAACGGCATTATAACGGTTGACTAAGCTACAGTGCCTTTTATTTGCTTTTATATAGGACATATTTCTGATAATTTACAGTACTTTTAGGTATGTTTTAATAGTGAATGTATGACAGTAAAATTTTTATTATTATTATTATTTTTTTTAAATTTGGCAGTCACGTATCTTGACAGTATTTGCCCTGCGAATGATAAACTATTATAAATTGGATTCTTTACTAATATCCAATAGATGGACCCATAGTGTCATCTTCGAAGGTAACAAAAGCAAGTCCAAGTCTTATGCCTGGATTTGACTCCGAGCCCACGTGATTGCAGCTTGTTCAACAAACTATTGTATAATACTGGCACCCAGTGGCTAAGAGGTTAAGGCATTAGTCAGCCACGCCGGCGACACGTGTTCGATTCCCGTATAATAGCATGTTCATACTGAATCCGAAGCGTTACGTAGTGTCAGCGTTAAAAATTTTAAACTATCATAGAGCTTAATTCATTAACTACGTGATATGTCAAACCAATCACAGGTCACATGAACAAGCCAACGTAGTAACGTAACACAACGCTCCGAATGCAATGTGAACAGGCCGTAACCCTTTCAGGTGCAACAATCTCCACTTTGCACGGTTGAGATCCCCTCCCCCGCCCGATTTTTTTAACCTAAAGAATCTTGAAAAATTTTCCTTTTAAAAGTTGCAAAATGTTTTTACTTCTTTAAACTGATAACAGGGGGCAGTACTAACCATTTTTCTGCTCATTTAACTGGAATACATTAAATGCAAGTGAAAAAAGACTAGATTTAGGCGTTCGCACTGTGCAAACGGTGCCCTTCAAATGGTTAAGATTTGGTTGTGATCTGGGTAACTCGTCAGTCCTCCTGCTAAAGGAGCTCCGCACCATTATGATAGGTGAGCTTAAATCCACAAGTCCATCGCTGATATTATCGTTTGTAATACAAAATTTACTTTGTGTTTATGTTTATGTTTCCTGCCTTGTTTTCGTATATACACCGAACTGGGTCTGAGATAGTCGACAGCCCTAAGGACCTTAGAAACAACAGCAACAACCATATAACGAGGGCAGCCATAAGAAATTAACATCTGAAGTTTAGTGAGAAGTCAAATGATTTTTAAAAGTTGGACGACGTCGCGAAATTCGTTATTAAACTGCAACATGTAGATAGCAAAACAATATTATGGAAGCCTAACAAAAAAATATGACTTTTAAGTACTTCTTGGCTAGAAAAAGTGTCGGCACATTTAAACCGCTTTCGGAGGACAGTGAAAAATTTCGGAACACGGCTGCTCGTGTAAAAATTTCAACATCTTATTTGAAAGAACGTACCCTGTAATTCTTTACAATCTCGGGAGTTATTGAATAGGCTCTCTAGGGGATCGGCACAAAAGTTTTTAGGGGAAAACGAATGATATTTTTCGGCAGGAACAAAAATAGTACAGACCGTGTGTAAAAAAAAAACACAGTAATCTGTGAGAAAAGTTTGAAGAGCGAAAAATATGGCCTACTTTGTTTTCTCTCTCTGACAACAGATTTATTTATATGTTCTGCAGCGAGGAAAAATATTTATAGTAAGTACATTCGTAAATAGTTTGAGACATTCATCATTCTTTTTGTTTTTACAAGAGCTGCATGTCAAATTTTCTAACAATGCGTATTTTGCTATACCTAGGTACTTAATAGTGCCGGTGATTATGAATGTGGCCTAAGTGAAGAATCTAAAAATAACGAGTTTATCATTTATTTCATATTACGTTATTTTATATTACCGTAATCTGAAGCAATAATTGCAAAAATTGAATCATTAGATGGAGTTGGTTGTTGCATCAAGGGGATGATGGACTTTCAAAATTACCAAAAATCGAACAAAAATGGGAATTTTTGTGTATTAATATTTTAAAAATATGTAAATACTAGCTGAATACCCGTGCTTTGCTAAAGAGTACATTCAAATTCAATACAACTGTCAATGTATACAATTAATGCCAATATATATATATATATATATATATATATATATATATATATATATATATATTAATACTTTCAACCAACAATGTATGCAATTGACGTAAAAAAAAAAAAAAGAATATTTATAAAAGAATCGTAACGGATATTTTTATAGACAAAATAATGTAGAAGAAAATATTCAAATTAAATCGAAATGAGTAATTTCCAGATTTGCATATCTTTGAAATAATCCTAGCGTCATAGTTTTTGACGAAATTTTATAAAATTTATTACAAAGACTCTTCTATTACATTAAAATAAAGTTATGTATTCATTTCATGTTTCGACATCTCTCAGATTATCAAAGTTTAACTTAATTGTAGCACAAAAATTTCACGAAAATTCAGAGTGCAAGCATAAAATATTTCCTAAAAATTAACTATTCAACGAAAGCACAAAGTAATACATAACTCTGTTCAAAATGTATTTATAAGCCATATAAACGCAAAATTAAGTGGAGAAGTTATAAATTGGATCGTAAGGAGTATTTTAAAAATAATAAATTACAATTTTTAAAAAATATTAAAAAATTAAGTATTTATTATAAAATTTTATAAGGTGCTTGGTATAGTTATACTTTAATGAATTTATATGGAAAATTTCATATCTATGAGGTAAAACTTTAAAAAATCGCTTTGTATTGTCCACCATCCCCTTAAACAAAATTCAGTACACGTTTAAACTGACACCTTCAAATATCTCGAAACGAAAAATATATGACTTACACCACTTTCGTAATCCCCAGCACCTTTAACTTAAAAGATAGATAAATCTGTAGTTTCTGTGAGTTAACTAATAGTGCTAGCATTGTAATTTAATGTAAATTCGTCCCATTGCGTGACAGGAAGGAAAAATAAAAATAATTTCCCACAGAAATTGTAAAATGACTATCATTAAAAGTGACAAATAGATTAGTTAATGTAAAAAGCGCGGTAAAGGTTTAGAACAAATTATGAATACAGTGTACTCCCGATTATTCGGGTTAATGCAGGGGAGGGGTAGCACGAATAATCGAAAAACACGGATAATCCAATTTCTATTAAATTTTATTGTATTTTCAAACTACAATACTACACTTGCTTTTCTATTTTATTAATTTAATTTGTGTATGTAAACCGTATTTTTTTTTAACGTAGGATTACGTTCCTCCATAACGGTCCTTCGGAAAGCAAAATTTCAGACCCTAAAACCGTACGTCCATCCGTCCTCGCGAGTTATAATTTTGGCAGCATGCCAAACCCAGGCTGTATCGCTTCGACAAGCAGTAAAATGTTAAACAGAAAAGTTCAAAACTGAGTTAAAATTTTGACATACATATATGTGTATATATATACATAAATACATATATATAGATACATATATACATAACACATACATACATATACATATACGAAAGAGGTAAGCAATGATAAGTAATCCTACGTTAATAACCCGCGGTAGTTTCGTTATAAGACTACCTGAAATTTTTTGTTTTTGTTTGTTTTGCTGAATCTTTTATATGTTTTTTGATATCCTTACGAATTATTCTAACACCTGTGATATTGCCGTATTCATAATTCCATAGACTCATATAATCTAGCTAAGCGTCGACATATGGTAGCGCTGTGCATTGTTTGATCAGATCACCTGGCTCTTCTTCATTCTTCAGTTTCTACTTCTTCCTCGGGTTGAATCGAAGCAGCATTTATGATATATGTGTCGCTCATATACCGGGGGGCAATAAGTCCGTACAAACTTTAAAAATTCATAAAAACCGGAAAAATGACCAAAATAAAAAATAAAAAAAAGGTTTGCATGGTTAGCTAGGTCACGGGATTTTTTTTTTAAGACAGGAAAAAAATAACTAAAAAAAAGACTACAGGTGGCACTGGTACGATCGAATTCTGTGGAAATATGCAAATGAGACGGTAATAAGGACGTGCGCTCCTAATCCACAACCAGTTCACCGTTGTTCCGCGATCCGCCGAGAGGTGTCATGTATACATCCGGACCTGATGCACTCTGCCGTTGCTGGATTTGCGACTAGCCTACAATGCCTTATCCCCTGTGGCGGGGGTCATGTGGAACACCTACTACTGTAATAAACGATTTAGGAGCATTCTTTTCGTTATTTGCGTATCTTTTCTTTGACTTGTGTAATTCAGCGCCACCTGCCGGCAGTTTTTTTAGTTATTTTTTTTTCCTGTCTCAAAAAAAATCCCGTGACGCTAACCCTACAAACCTTTTTTATTTTGGTTATTTTCCCGGTTTTTATGAATTTTTAAAGTTTGTACGGACTTTTTCCCCACCCGGTATGTACAAACCCCAGTTCACGTAAATCACTCATAATCTGCTTCAGAATTCCCGGGAAATGATTCCGATTTCGGAAAATCCAGGGAAATTAATGAAGTGTTATTTAAGTTCATTATAGCGTATTTTATCAAACAACAAACTTCTCAATGAATAGAAAACAGTTATTTTAAAAATCTTGTTTTCTTATATATGTATATCGGAAGACATTTGAATGCAATTTTTAATAAATTATGCAGCTATTATTTTGAATAAAGATTTCAGATATTTTCTGCACGGATAATCCACAAACCGGATAATCAAGAATACACTGTACTATATATATATATATATATATATATATATATATATATATATATATATATATATATATATATATATATATATATATATATATATATATATATATTAAATGCTTATAACGAGATGTAAGCGTCTAATGTCTTTCGCAGACGCTTACATCTCGTTAAGCGTTTGCGAAAACTTTAAAACTTTAAAAAGTAAAATTTTAAACTTACTGAATTTTACATGTTACATTCCTAATCGCGCAACATGTAAAATTCAGTAAGTTTGAAATTTTATGCTTATCATTAATAAAAAATGTATTTATTAATGATGAAATATTTCGTAATCTATTTAAAATGTCACCTGATATCGTTCAGTGGTACCAATTGCGTACGTAATGACTGATAATGTTTTCATGATGGAAGACAGTAAAAGCTTTCGGAGGTAATAAAAGTAAATCAAAATGTGAATGTTTCCACATTTTCAATAATTTGTTTATTACAAATGTACGGATGATTGTGTATGACGCCATTTGTTCTCAGTGTTCTCAAGGACGAGACTGCTGGCCATTCATTTAAGGGGACACCGTATAGGTGGCCAGCATTACCCCTATAAGCCGGTCCCGTAATTTTCAACAGAGTGAAGTGACGAGACCGGAACACTTGAACCCGCACCTCCAGAGGCAAATTTGATAACTTGAAGGACATTGCAGCCACGACAGATATAACGCGCACCGCCCACCATTATTGAACACGGTGGTGGAATTTGTCAGTGACCGGCATGGAAACCGCAACTCTCAGATCACTGGTTCAAAGCCTTTGAGTTGAAACCTACTTGAAACTCGATTTGAATCGTGTCTTATTTGAGTTGAATGAAAAAAAATACAATAAAGTTTTAATTATATGATTTTTTATTTTATGATGATATTTTAAATATTTAAGATTTAGCCCCTACTGTTCTTAAACATTTAAAATACACTGCTGGCCACTGTAAATGCAACACCCTGAAGGAAACATGCAAATAACATGAAATTTACAACATGAATTAGCGGAGGTGAGATATGCAAATGAATAGAATTTCAGCGCAGACACACATCACGCGCGCCTGTGGCGCCACTTCAAAGCGCTATTTAAGGCTTGGAGATTTCGACGATTTCAAGTTCGGCAATTGTGTTTTTCTTGTGGTTTTTTTCAAAAAAACGATCAATTATGCCTCGACGAAAACAGCGATCATCTTTTGATCAAGTATCCGAGTTCGACAGAGGAAGGATAGTGGCCTACCGAGATTGTGGATTATCTTTCAGGGAAATCGGTAGTCGTGTTGGACGAAACCAAACAACTGTAATGCGGATATGTGATCGTTGGATGCAGGAGGGTACGACGGACCGGCGTGTTCGATCGCATCCACCTCAGCGCACCACTTCACGTGATGACAGGCAAATTGTGCGCATGGCAGTGACGGATCGCTCAGTCACATCACGAACCATAGCACAGCACATGCAGTCTGTAACGCATCATCCAGTGTCTGCGCGTACCATTCGACGCCGTTTACAGCAGAGTGGTCTGTCCGCAAGACGTCCATTGCTTTGTCTACCCTTGACGCAGAACCACAGACGTCTCCGCCGCCAATGGTGCGATGACAGAAGGATGTGGACGGCAGAATGGAATGAAATTGTCTTTACTGACGAGCCACGCTTCTGTCTGCAACACCACGATGGTCGCATTCGAGGCTGGAGACACCGTGAGGAGAGGATGCTGAACTGCTGCGTTATGCACCGCCACACTGGTCCTGCACCGGGTATTATGGTATGGGGCGGTATTGGATATCACTCTCGCACACCTCTAGTACGCATTGCCGGTACTTTAAACAGCCAGCGCTACATCTCCGAGGTGTTGGAGCCAGTTGTCCTTCCTTACCTTCAGGGCTTGCCCACAGCCATATTTCAACAGGCTAATGCGCGACCACACGTGGCACGCATTGTCCAACGGTTCTTCGTCAATCACCAGATTGAATTGCTTCTCTGGCCGCCTCGCTCTCCGGATCTTTCGCCGATAGAAAACATGTGGTCCATGGTTGCTCTACGATTGACCCAGATTCCATCCCCAGGTGCCACAGCAGATCAACTTTGGCAACGTGTGGAAGCTGCTTGGTCTGCTGTACCCCAAGAACTCATCCAAAGTCTCTTTGAATCAATGCCGAGGCGTGTGGCAGCGGTGATCTCCAACAATGGCGGCTACTCTGGCTACTGATTTTAGCAGGAACCAGACTTCACAGAAGTCTATAAATTTAATCATTTGATACTTGGTCAACATGTTATCTACAAAATAAATTTTGTTGTGATATCTCTTGTCTTTCTTGGTGTTGCAATTTGGGTGGCCAGCAGTGTATTAATATAAAAAAAAAAGAGTTTTTAAGGTATCCGACTACGTTTAAAACATCGATTTTCTTATATATGTATATCGGTTTTCTTATATATGTATTCTTATGTATGTATAATTCTTATATATGTATATTTTCTTATATATGTAAACGTTTAAAACATCGATTTTGACGAAAATTCCGAAATTGTTTTTATTTCCTGTTTTTTAAAGATTGTAAATTTAAGTTTCTAAATCTACTTTTATTTTTTGGATACGATGATTAGAAATGAAATGAGAGCGATTTAAAGATCAGCAGTAGCTATGAATTTCAATACAAGTTGAAAACTTTAATCGTGTTTACTGAAGAACTTGTTTTTCATCAAAAATGTAAACGATTCTTGTGATAACTCAAAATCTAACTACAATATGTCTCTGAAAATTTTCACGTATGTTTTTCATAGTACTAAGAATGTAATGGACTACATATTTGGTTCTAGGTACATTATTTGCTGATTTATAGCTGCATTTATAAAAAATCTCATGGAAAATTACTAAAATTTTGCATGCAATTGCATATAATGACCTGCATTTTTTTTTTAGACTTTAAGATATCGATTAGCTTGTAGGTCATTACACTTAGAAGGTACTTACGTACATATGACAAAAAAAAGTTAATGATGTATGCATAATATTTTTCTTTAGAGCTAGAGCCGTTTTAAAAAAATTTGCTAAATTTAGACCCAATTTCCACAATTTTGAAAAAAATTGCATAGTTAATGTCTATTTTTTCCTCATTTTCGAGTTTTGCTGTTATATTCCTTCGAAAAATGAGGTAGAAATTTTCGCAAGTACAGTTTTTTAAAAAAAGGGCTCCGAACGTAGTCGGATACCTTAAATTTACCTCAAATCTAGATCAATAAAATTATTATTTTTATTTTATGCTGATTTTTAAATATTTAATAATTTATATAACCTTTAATTTATGCAACCTTTAATTTATTTAACCTTTAATGCTCATAAATATTTCAAATATCAACATAAAAAAGAAAGAAATATTAATTTTTTTCTACATTCTATAAATAACGAAGAGAAAATCAGTACCATCAAGGAAGACTTAAAAAGACATTTTTTTCTAATAAGATATAATGTACATCAATATGGTGACCTGTATTCAGTCACCTGTAAATTGTAAAAAAAGCTTATCTGTTTTTACGTGGCTGCAATTAATTTTTGAGCTTCAAGAAGACAAGTCTCAAAGAACAACGATTCGTTTCACCTTAGGTGATCAGGGAGCAACTGTCAGGAAATAATTAGTAATTTTTTAAAACTATCTCTTTGTGAATGTCAGCAGTGTGGTTTTTTTAACTTCATTAAATACATCTTCCCAAACCGCGACCCTTTGAAATGGGCTTGCCCTTTAAGAAACTGTGAAAGAAATCCTGTTCATTACTAACTCGTTGAGTTCTTTGAAAAGCAGGATTTTCCTCCTTGTCTATGAAACCATATTTTTTTTTACAGTGGTTCCTATCAAAATACCAACAAGTGGGCAGGATGAATGGACTTACTATTCCAAGACTTGGAAATTTTGATTTTTTTTTACATTCAGGAGAATCATTTCCAAATTTTAATGTAATACTTCTTTTCATATGAGGACAATATCAAAACTAATATATTGGTTATTTTCATTTTTTTGAAACATATAGGCTGGCTTCAGAATATTTACCAATTATATGCACGTTACCAATTACATATATAATACCAATTATCTGTGCCAATATATAATACCAACATGATATTTGATAACCGATAGATACCAATATGAAACCAATATATAAATGATGCCAATTATATGTATGATATATTACTCATAAGCTGATTCTTTCTCATCATATTGCATATTTCGAGTAACACAAAAAAGTCGATATCTTTTATTATAGGTACCATTGATTTTCCTTAACACTGACAATTTTTGATGAAGATATTAAAGCAACCTACCAGGGTTCCAAAGACTTTATTTGACAGCAATACAAATGTCCTACCGTCTTCGGTTTTGTTTTCAGATGCTGTCAGGGTTTTTTTTCTTCGGGGGGGGGGGGGGAGAGAAATGAGGGATAGTGAAGAATATGTTATTTTATACTTTTGATTCAATCTCCATCAGACACAATGCAAATAAATCAATAAAATTTAAATTTTACAGAACTGCAGGGTAGACTGGGTTTACTCCTGAAAAATTTAGGTCAATTATATATATATAATAGCAATGAAGTAAACAAAAACGACTCTTAATTATGTTTTCGCCAAAAACTAAAGACAGCCAAAAAGGGGATTTTTGGTGCCAACAGGATTAAACTTGCACCAAAGATTATCCTTAACAAAAATTCAAACGGTTTTAGATTTTTGAAAAAATATAAAATCGAAACACTTTATTTAAGTCAAAAAATATTAAAAATAAAATCATGAATTTACCCAACCCTGCTTTCCACGAAATATATTTTGCAATTACAAGGTATCGAATTACCTCAAGAGGGATATAGAAACAAATTTTTTTCAGTGAACATATGACAATAAACTTTATAAAGCTCCTTACAAGATATAATTCAAGGTTTCAAAGGTGAAATATTTAAACATATATGTAATAGGATCTGTTAAGAGTTTTTAAGAACAAATATTTCTCAATTTCTAGTTATTTTAAAATCTCCAAGAAGCATAAAATCATAAAAACTTGTTTGAAAACTTGGTAAATGAAGGAAAAATAAATATAAAGCATTTTTATAATCTTTAAACTGCAAATTGATAGACACAATTTTGATCTTTCATAATCGAAGTCCTACTTTTAAACTGAAACATAATAAAAACAAACAAACAAACACACACACACCCAAGGTGATATATTTTTGTTTTTGAAGATATCACTCTATTTCTAAGACAATTGTTTGCAATTTGTAACAGTTTTGATAATGCTTTTGTCTATTACAATTTAATACAACTCTCAGCTAAAGAATATTGCACTTAAAACTGAAAACTGTTTTAAAAAGGCTTTACCATATAAGTCATTGTTGACGTAAAAGGGAAGGACGACTTTCCAAAGGGAGAATCGAAATCAGCGCTCCCCCTCTGTCAAAAGTATAACTCCAGGGTGTCAGCCTATAGAAGGGGAATAATGACTTTTTTTTCAAGGGGGAGAGGAGCTATCATTTATTTTTTTCTGCTGTCCTGGAATAACAAGACACTTACAGTGCTGAAAAGATGACTGACTGTATGAGACCTTTATTGTTTGAACATGGTACATAACTTTGTTGGAAAAGGAAAAGAAGTACGGTCTGATGTTATTTCACAGAGTAAAAGGGTTATACTAGGTTATATATATCTAGCGTAAAATTTAAGCAATTTATTATATTATACCACAAACCCCAGTATCCCCAGAGTTTTTTCTGCTAATACTCTGTTAATATATATATATATATATATATATATATATGGGACTTTTACTTATCCATGGTGGTTTGCCACAGACCAGAAGAAGCTCCAGCATCCTCAACTCGCCTCTACAGTAGCACCACGCACCCGTTTTTGTTTTTAAAAAGTAAAGGTACTTTTATAAAGGTCTTAAGCGGAGTAAGAAGCATTCCTCAGTGGATATCGTCCTGTGTGGACGTTACAAGTGTTCGTGTGAGGCAAATGGTTTCAATCTATTTTGTAAATGATAATATTTGTATATAGTGTAATATAGTCAATTTGGTTTCATCTGTGTGATGTTATTTTCGACCAAGTGACCACACCCTAGACACCGGGGTTTCTCTCTCTGTCTCTCTCTCTATCTCTATCTCTATCTCTATCTATATATATAGAGGGGGGGGGGGCATTGATAACAGAAAAAGTTAGCCTCACTGATGGGTCCTCTTAGACTGCAAGTTTTCTTTTTTCTTTTTTAAATTATTATTTATGTTTATTCGCATTTATAAATTTACCTACATTCAACTCAATAAATTATTCATTTTAGTTGCAACTTATAGAGAATTTGCAACTTTTACCCTACCTTTGGGTATGTATATCTTGAAGTGGCACTCTAAATAATTTCATTCAAACACAGTTCTTACATAACAACAATGTTTGTTCAAGTATCTGCACATACATATTTTCTTTTCAACATAAGTAATGCGTACTACTAGTACGAGGTATATATAGCATTCATGCAAGGGAAATGTAATTCAATATATTCACTTGTATAACTATTCATGCAATGAAAATACAACTTGAGATACTCAAAAATACTTCGGAAAGTCGACCAGCAATGCTGCTACGTAAACTTTAGGCCACAGAACGCTAAATAACTTTCGTCTAACACGAATTCGCGTAGGTTAGCATCAACCTAGCTAAAACGCCTCGAACGGCTGCTCGCAAACTCTTTTCACTTCCTTTCGCTTCCTTTTCGTTAATCTAGCTGCTTGGTATTTATACAACCGCGTATGCCGCAATTAGCATATCTTAAGTGGCTTCTTTAGGTTTATTCCCCTAAAAGTTCGATTATTGTGAATCGAATCTTATGTAAACCTTACAAACTTAACCAAGGAATACTCGAATAACGAAATGATAAATATCTCTTAGTAACAACAACATGGTAGTCCCTTCAAAACGTATGGATATATTTTTCCTAGGACGAGTGATCATCTTAACCAAAACCATTGTGCTCCTACTAATCAATAAAACTAAAATTGAAGACATTAATTTTTCATAGTAAACACTATGTCCAATATTTTCTACACTGTAATGTATTCATACATGTCTGCCTCTCTAAACATATTATTTAAAATTTAAATGTAGCTTTTTCGATTCAAAAGTGATAAAACAGGTAACGAACCTCTACAATGAAATGATAAAATTTTACTGATGGGGCGAAAGAGTAGCAACAGTAAATATTAGAAATAAGAGCATGGAATTTAATCTACAGTGTCTTAACACAAAAAAGTTGCATCGATATATTTCCAGTGTTATAACCGCACTGAGAGGGGGAAAATAAACTGATGACAGAACATCCTTAATACAAGTAGGACCCATAATGCCTGTCACAGAGAAGAAACAAAAGAATTGATCATTTACGGTAGATTAATCGCAGGAAGTTTACCGAAAAGTTATTCTGTACCAAAAAGATAAAATGTGTCTCGCTAGGAAAACGCCTGGGAGTAGATAATAGATGTGTCCTCTAGGAATGGATAGTTCTCCCCAAAACTATTAAGTGACTGCCCAACAAGGTGTTAGTTAATAAGAGATAATTGATATCAGCATTGCATTAAAATTTTTTAGGTTGTCATTGAGGGTCATTATATTACTTCTTCACAGTAAAACACGGGAGTTCAGGGGGAAAGACAGTTTATTTGATTTACATCTATGCAAGACATTCTCAACCTATTTGGATCAACCAATTAAGATCAACAAGCATAAATAATAGGGAAAGATAGCTAAGGTTTAAAAGAGACTGTAGAGGATTTAATATACAGAATACGAGATTTTGAAATTCCACTTAACAAGTTTTTATCCTACCGAAGTTATATGTTTTCTTTAGGTATGATATTTAAGCAATCTTTAAAAAGTAATATTAAGAGTACATTAAATTTTTAAGAACATGACCATTTTTATTTTAAGCGTTCAAGATCAAGCTGTATGGATTAATTTTATAGCATGACTTATTATTACAAAAAAGAAAAAAAAGATATTAACTGGACAGAATAATCAATGCAATGAATTAAGCTTAGAGAGAAACACAAAAACGTTTTATTTAATCTTTTGTTCCCTCTCTCAGCTTATATATATATATGTGTGTATATATATATATATATATATATATATATATATATATATATATATATATATATATATATATATATATATATATATATATATATATATATATATATATATATAAACAGCTCCGTAACTGACTGACTGACATACAACGCACAGACCAAACCGCTGGACCTAAACGGCTGAAATTTTGCATATCGATTCTTCTTATAGTGTAGGGGTGCACTAAAAAAGATTTATACTGCTTAAATTCCAACATTCATATTCTTTCCTAAATCTTAAAAGCCTTCTTCCCAGACCTTTTTGTCACAACCTTCAAATTTCGTTCAAAAATATTATTCTTACCCTTAAAGCCACAATCATGGAATAATTTTTTTCCAGGAAATTCAAACAGATTAATCCCTAATTATATCCTGGTCTCAAAGATATTACCTCGTAAAATTTTGACACGAATTGGTGTATTAAGAAACGAATGAGCCATTAATTTTATTCCTGCTCCCCCCCCCCCCTCTTCCCTTTTTTTCTTTAAAAGAAGAAAAAAGAATTAAGAAAGAAAAAAAACATTTCCAGGCATAGTAAGTTATTCTGCAACGATAAGTGAATTCGACTATAAACTTTTAAAGCAACTTTTGCTTTGCATATTTTATACAGCATTTACGACAGGAATTGTAAACTCCGCAGTGCATTTTGAGACCCTTTTTATTGACATAGACACAAAAAATTAGGAGTAATATTTTAGAGTTGTGGGAATATATAACATCTGTAATTATACATGATTCCTTGAATATCCGAAGACAAATAACCTATTTTGCGGGTTATTCGTGCATCACGAACTAGGGGGGTTAAAATAAAATATAAAAATACTACGAAATAAGAACGATGTGGCTTGTAAACAAAGGAATATAATAAGACTTTTAATATAAGAAAAACAGAAGATCTTTGTTATGTTTAAGAATTAGTTTACTTGAATCATATTTAAATGTCTGTGTGTAGTTTTTTAAAAAAATCTGTGGCGATCGCTTTTAAGGCACTAAAGGCTTTTTTCCTACATTTGTATATTATATTCTGGTCTTTGGGCACACCCAAAACAGGTTTGCTTTCCAAGAGACAAAAAAAAAAAAAATGAAATTATATTCAAGCTTTGTTGTCATTTGAATTAAATGCTACTTAAAATTATTTTATGTTGTTCACACAAAATTGGAGTATAGGTTTTTTTTATTGTTTTTTTACATTGTACACATACTTGTTCTTGCATAGTATGAGTCATTGCAAATCTTCAAACCCTGAGTAAAGCTATGAGAAACTTTCCTTCTATATTCTGCTAATTACAGATAAGCTAAAACATATTTTGTTTTATGTTTTCTGCATTGATGCAATGAATGTTTCTTTTCAAAAATATTAAATTTTCTTTTCTTTTGAAAATAAATTTAATTTTGTAACAACAGACGCAAATATTTTGGTGCCCTTTAAAAAGTTAACTTCCGGAAAAATAAAAAAATTTAAAACTCTATAGCCTTTTTTTAAACGTCTTCGTTCATAGCCCCCCTCCCCCCCAAAAAAAAATCAGAATTTCAAAATATAGATGTGCAAATCTGAGATTATAAAAACACCGAGAAGAACATATCTTTAGCTTAATACCGGGACTGAAGACCAACAACGTGAACAGATGCTTCACCTTAACCCTTTTATGGGCGACGTTTGCACAGTGCAAACGCCTAAAATTGGTCTTTTTCCACTTGCATTCAATACATTCCAGTTAAATGAGCAGAAAAATATATAGTACTGCCATCTGTTATCAGTTTAAACAAGTAAAAACATTCTGCAACCTTTAATTGGAAATTTTTTCAAGATTCTTTAGGTTAAAAAAAAAATCGGGAAAAAAATTTGCATCGTGCAAACGGGGGAGGTTGTTGCCCATGAAAAGGTTAAGGCTGCCGTGTACTGACCCTAATGGATTAGCTAATATCAATGTTAACCTATGGAGAAAATTTTTCTACTATTTACAGCTACATAGATGCTGATAATCCAATAAAAATGGTATTTTCAGGTAGCCTGAAATTTTTTGCACCTTGTGACAGGATCCATTTTATAAAATTCCTCCAAGCGAATTTAAGAGTGTTTAAAACATAGTACGCCAGATTTTCCCCCTGAATAATTCATATTTAAAAATATTATTATCATTGATTAAAAAACGTAAAATGCCCCAAGATGTAAATTTTCATTCTTTATTACGGAGTATAATTGAAGAAAAAAAATCTTTAAATCCAAGTCGGCAATCCTTGGACAAATTTTCTCCATTGAGGTGAGCGAATCCAATAGAGTTAGTACACACTACCCTTAATATATTAGGATAATATATTAGGATTGGGTGCTCGGTGTCTGTTAAATTAATATTATATAAGCATTTGTTACACAACGGTTCCTGTGCATACGAGTTGTTACCGCGTTAGGATTCGGAATTGAGAGTACTTGGTTCGAGCCTCGAGAAGCACCGTTGTATGCACTCGTGTTTATCCCGGGTATGGGCCGAAGAGTCCTTCCGTGGGGAATTTAGGGGTGGAAGACGAGTACGAGTACTGCATATGTCGCCCCTGAAGGTGATCGGTCTAAATTGTGGTGGAGGTAGCAGGGAGCCGCACACATTCCTCTCTGCAAGGGGCCTACGATATTGAGCGAATAACCTGTTACAACGTTTCACAGTTGTAGTTTATTTGTCTACATCTGTAATTACATTTAGAAGTTGCGATAAAATAAGTGCATCGTAAATTTACAAATACCTTATTATATTAATCGCATAATGCATCTGTAATGAAATATTAAAAAAAAAATAACTTTAAAATATTCGATCGAGATTTTCACTAGGTACCAGGGTGAAATTTAAATATTTAATCCCCGCAAACAGAATCTAACATCATATCACCCTTTAGACTAACTTTCACTAACTTTCCCTAACTTTCCCTAAATTTCACTTTCAATATTGATCAGAAACATCTATCCCTGTTAAGAACATCGATCCAGCCTTAACCGACACACAGGCCCGGAAAAATATGTAATCCCCGCAAACATCAGAATCTGACATCATATCACCCATTTTACTAACTTTCACTAACTTGCACTTTCAATATTAATTAGAAACATCTATTCAAGTTAAGAATATCGATCCAATCTTAACCGACGCACACAAAGGAAAAATATTTAATCCCTGCAAACGGAATCTGACATCATATCACCCTTCAGACTAACTTGTACAAACGTTCATTAAATGGCACTTTCAATATTAATCAGAAACATCTAAGAACATCGATCCAACCTTAACCAACACACAGGCCGGGAAAAAATACTTTATCCCGCAAACAGAATCTCATATCGTATCACCCTTTAGACTAACTTCTACTAACTTTCCCTAACTTGCTCTTTCAATATTAATTAGAAACATCTATCGATGCTAAGAACATCGATCCGATCTTAACCGACACACAGGCCGGGAAAAATATTTAATCCCCGCAAAACGAATCTGACATCGTATCACCCTTTAGACGGAGTCACACCAAAGTAAATACATTAAGATACAATTAGAAATCTAATAGCAACTGGCCACACATCTGCACACACAGAGAGAAAGAGAGAAGAAAAAAAAATCCCTGGTCGTTTTATTTTTCCCTCCGCCACTGGGCTCTCTCCTTAATGATATCTTGTCTACAAACCAAATCCATCTACAGAGAGGCTGATCCGCGAAGAAATACGGGTAAATACGGGGCTAATTACGGCTAATGGATTCCTGATACATTGGGCATCTCGTGGATCCAAACGGTTATTTTTTTTTATCCTACCGATGTAGTCAAAGTAATGATAGATTTTTCTGTTAATTATGGGAGGTATCATAGCAGTGTTTAGGGCTGTAAAGAGAATTTTCTGATCAAGCAACTTGCCGCAGTAATAGATGGAAAATTCTGGAAGTAATGAGCACAAAGCTCTTTACTATTAAAAGAGCTAGAAAAAAGGCATCGAAAAAAACTACACCGATCTATAATCTATATATATAATACCACTCACTCGCTGAGTGATCACTGTATCTCTAGAACCATAAGGTCTAGGAAGCTAAAATTTTGCATTTTGGCTCCTCTTACGTAAAAAATTCAAACTTTTAAGGAGTTAAAAGGGACTTATCCCAATATATATATATATATATATATATATATATATATATATATATATATATATATATATATATATATATATATATATATATATATATATATATATATATATATATATATATATATATATATATATATATATATATATATATATATATGACTCCCGGTGGCGTAGTGGTTAAAAGATTCAAGCTGCCACACCACAGGTCCAGGGCTCGATCCTGAGACTGGACTAGGTCGATTCGGCCTTTCATCCCTTGAGTGGGTCGATAAAATGAGAATCAAGCATGCTTGGGAACTAACATTGGGCGTCCCGTGTCAGATTGACCAAATGACCGAGACATATGCTGTATGGCACCCCAAGCTCAAACCAAGAAAGCGGAGATGGACATCACTGGTTTATATATATATACCACATCACCCTTTAGATGTATATTTTTACAACCTTTAGACCCTTTAGACCCATATATATATATATATATATATATATATATATATATATATATGGGTCTAAAGGGTGATGTTGTGCCCGGTGGCGTATAAGTATATATATAATCGGATTTAACGTTGGTTTTCAATCAGATTACTTTTAAATGAAAGTATGGCCCAATAAATAAATTCACACCGAGTTTCATTAAATTCGGCCCAAATCAGAAGGAGCTAAAGAAATTTGAAAATTCAATTCTTTTCAAATCTGTTCCTAAGTATTACGTTTTGCCGTTC
This sequence comes from Dolomedes plantarius, assembly GCA_907164885.2. Lineage (NCBI taxonomy): Eukaryota > Metazoa > Arthropoda > Arachnida > Araneae > Dolomedidae > Dolomedes > Dolomedes plantarius. The sequence continues at coordinate 177,865,244 of OU015490.1, read as the reverse complement.
TAAATCTATAAATATAAAAGCCAAATACCACTAACTGACTAACCACTATATCTCTGGAACCATAAAATCTGAGAAGCTGAAATTTTGCATTGTGGTTTTTGTAATGCCGTAAACGCTCTCTAAGAATTCTTAATTTTTAAATCCAATATTTAAAGAGGTTAAAATTGGGGCTAAAATTCCAAAAATAGAAAAAAAAAATCTTAAATCCATATTTAATGCCAGACCGCAGTTGTTAAATTACAGAATAAACTCTTCTGAGGAATCACAACACTTTACTACTAAAGTTAATTATAATATAATGAACCAAATTATATAATAAATGGTACTTCCGTAGTAGAGAACGGGTATTCAGCTAATCTAAATATATAAAACAGTTCTGTAACTGACTGACTCACTGACTGACATACAACGCACAGACAAACCGCTGGACCGAAAGGGCTGAAATTTTTCATGGCAATTCTTCTTATAGTGTAGGGGTGCACTAAGAAATATTTTTGAAAAATTCTTCTTAGATTTTTTAAAATTAAATTTTTAAGCTGTTTAAGTAACTTTTTTTAAGTTTGCATTTAAAATAATAATTTGAGGGTTATAAAATTTAAATAACGAGAAAGATCATAAAAATTCTTTTAAAATGAGATATTTTTCGAATCTTTACCTCCATTTTCTGAATTTTGGTGAATTTTTAAATATTAATTTTTAGAATTTAATTTATTAAATGCTGATCACGTGATTTCTTTTTCTGGTACTTTAAATAAATTTATCGTCACGTGCATAACAACTAAATAGACAAAAAAAATTTTTATTCTTGCTAATGCGACAGACGATTGGACATACAATAATAGATTTTATGTTCCTCAAACTGTACTATATTAACTGTACTATATTCTTTAGTATGTCCTATTAGATTTAATTTAAATATTTTCTTCTACATTATTTTGTCTATAAAATATCCCTTACGATTTTTTTATAAATATATATATATATATATATATATTTTTTTTTTTTTACATCAATTGTATACATTGATCGTCGTATTTATTATAAATATATATAATTTTTTTTTTTGCATTAATTGCATACATTGACCATTGTATTTAATTTGAATGTACTCCGTAGCGAAGTGCGGGTTTTCAGCTAGTACGATATAAAGAGAACTGGAAGAAGGAGAATTCAGCATAAATATTCCCTCAATGTGGTACAAAACGCAGCACTTTAAGAGAGGAGACAAATGCGCTAAAGTTGAAACTGAAATCTAGCAGATGAAGATAAACCTAATTCATAAAAGTAATGAAATAAAGCTAAAAGATATCTCCTCTTTATTAATAGAACTAATATTATCATTACACGAAGAATCCTGGAATGATCTTTCAGAAACACTTCCCCGTTTAATGATAATGTCGGCAACGTTGATAAAGTGATGTTATCATTAAACTTTATTTCATGAGTTTTATGAATTTGGATTTTCTTCACGTGTAATTACTCAGTTTGAGATTTTATGGGAATGTTTGTACATCCATTTATCCATGATTTTTCATAATGGGTATTTGTATAAACTAATGAGTTTTTTAATAATAATTCACCAATTTATGATACATTCATATATATATATATATATATATATATATATATACTTACAGGCATAATTTATCTGGACTCCTCCATATAATTGGACTGGTAAACTATGATTATTACACAGAATTAAGAAATAAATGGCTAATTTAACACACACACACACACATATAAACTTCTACACACATAAACTTCTCTGGCCGGCTACCCCTCTAAACGGCCATATTTTGTTCAGAACTAATAAAAGAATCTATAGGACCAATGTTATGGAAGAAACATCTTTTCGGCAACCACCCCTGAAAACAGTCACTTTTAAACGGAACCATTACTGGCCGTCATAGAGAAGTTTCACTGTAAGTATGTATACACACACATAAAACAAAGAAACATACATACATACATACATACATACATATATATATATATATATATATATATATTTATTCAAGTCCTTAAAGTTGTTGAACTGTATATTTTACTTGATACTTTATCGCCGACTCATTAAACAAGTCCTAACAATATCAGAAAATTTTATTTGAAATAAACGCTTTTATTTAATATACGCATATTACAAAATCAATATTTCTTTCAGCTAACTTTCCCTCAAATTTAAAGGCGTAAATATATATATATATATATATATATACAGTCGAACCTCCATATATCGAAGTAGCAAAATGCCAGAAAAAAATTCGATATATAGAAATTTCGATATATAGAATTGATCTTAGTTTTATCATACTTCTCCTAAAACATTAAAATTAAAGCTAATTTTCGTATACGAATCTCCATTTCCAATTTATATGCGAATCACATTAAATGAAAGTCAACTAAATATGAATTAATGTGAAAGATTTATTGAGTACAATATACCTTTAAAAAAACAATAATCCAGACAGTGGTTACAGTGATCACAGTTACATTCTTTTAAAAAAAAATCTACGAATATCTTGCTGAACAGCCAGTTTTGCGGAAAGTTCATCAAAGAAATGCTCGCATATTTCAGATGAGTTTCAGACAGTTTTTATTCAGTCCATTAAAAACTTTATCATGGGTCCACGAAGTATTGTTTCAAACGCCAAAAATTGGGAGATTTTATTCTAAAGTGGAATAAAATCTCCCAATATGTCGTGAAAAAAATTTCGATATACAGAGATTTTTTCGATATATAGAAACAGTTTTTCTATGTAATGAACATGGAGATTTGCTAAGAGTTCGATATATAGAAAATTTCGATATAGGGAAGTTCGATATATGGAGGTTCGACTGTATATATATTTACATTTAACTGAAAATTGGAACTTTACACTAAGAAAGTGTTTTAGAGTTTCAACATAGTTATAATTTAGTTTTACGGCTGTAGAAAAAAAGAAAAGAGTTGGATGACACAAGCTGAAATATTCATCCAAATCAAAGAAAGTCCCGTACGTTGAAAGCAAAAGGAACGTGAGCCAGTTAAGTAAACTTGTGTTTCCAGCAAATTCTTTTTACCTCGGCCTGAAAAATTTACGAGGATTGAACAATTTTCGCCTTCCCCCTAGCAACAACTGCTCCATCCAACTAATCAACAGTGAGATTGTAAATTCTTTTACTTTTCTATAAAAATGTCAGAAAGCCGGCGTTGTTTATGCTGGACTTCTCTTCATGACGCATGTAAATATAAAATGATTTGGAGTTATATTACTTTTTCAAACTCACAGCAAATAAGAAGATTGAATTCAGAAAATTTCAGGATGAAATCAAACGTGAAATTATACAGGCACCGAGTTATTTTGGACGTTAAATATTTATCTCGTACATGATATTAAACTTACACTTTGGAAATTAGTTTTTATTTTTTAAGACAAATAAGGTTTAATTGTACCAGCAATAGAAATACATTGTTGTTTTAACTAAAAGAATTTCTCTCGCCTTAGGAGAAATTTTTGCTAAAAACATACGCACTATAGTATTTGGAACATATTACTAAAATTTCTTAATGTCAATTTCTAAAATTTCTGTCATTCTTGCTATAAATTCCGTAATTGTTGTAAACAACTAATTACAACATTACTGTGTGATATGTAAATTACGGGACATATAATAATTAATTGTGTATTAAGTACGTGATATGTAATATGAAAACTTTTCACACAAACTTGTATTTTTGAATTTAGTTTCAACACTCTGCCAAAAGCAAGATATATATATTTTATTTTTCGTTTCAAAAACGTTTTTAATCTTATTTTACATAGCTTAATGCGAATTAATAATATAAATGGGCAATGCAGAGCCAAAAACAGATGAGTTAAAACAGCGAACTCAGCTGAAGTTGTACACAGCATGGTGTGTACACAGCTGCACTTGCCGTAGCCATAGAACTTTTTAAAAAGAAAAGGCAAATAAAAAACTGATGAACTTTCTTAATTCCTACAACTTTCATTCTTATTCTTGGAACGATGGTTTAATGTCTAGGATGCTATCATTCGTTGCTAGAGTTGGCTGGCATAGTTTTTTGTAGCCTTTCAGTTGGTGTGGTTGGTTGATAGCTCTACGGGGAACTATTGCTACACAACGGCTAATTATACAAGGTACTACCATTTAAAGCTGATTCAGAACACCCCATGACAACAGTGAGACTCGAACCCACAGGCTTACTAGAGACCGAATGTTAGTGCCCCAGCCCTTCGGTCATCGTCCAATACTTCTATCAAGTCTCGGTCATCAGTCATTTAAAAGAACTCTCTATTATCTTATATGCTTCTATGAAGATTTTAATCGTTTATTACTTAAATAAATAGCACATACAGGCTTTGAATATTGCTAACAAGCCTTAGTCAACTGTCGTTAAAATAGAGTCTCCATAATACAGTGGTACCTCGACTTACGAGTTTAATTCGTTCCATGACGGAGCTCGTAACTCGAAATACTCGTATCTCGAATCAATTTTCCCCATTGAAATGAATGGAAATGCCATTAATTCGTTCCGGGCTCCCCCAAAAAACCGCAATTTTTTGTTACATGTTTTTAAATAAGAAAAAGTGCTTATAAACGATGAACATTGTATAAAAACGCAAGACAATAGAATGTACTGCAATAAATTTGTTTTATTAAGTGTAATGTACAACATTTACCTTGGAGATCAGACTTGAAGATGCTGATGGAAGAGGAGAAGAAAGGCTGAAATGAAAAATTAAATCTTATTCGTTGATTTTTGACCTTTTCGCCCCGCTTTCCTCATTTTAGCTTTTATTATCAGCTACTCTCTTATAGTGAACGAGTGAGACACGGAAGCTGGGTGATTGTTGCATTGCTCACTGTGCCTGCAATGTCTAGATTCTTCTTTCTGAGAATCCGAAGAACGTTTTCTCAGAATCCAATATCTCGGTTTAAGACTGGATAGTAGTCTCAGAATAATATTATACAACTGTATAATAATTGTACATAAAGGTTATAAATATTATTTGCTTCTTGTGTTCTCATTTGATGAGCAAGTAACATGGCATTCGCTGATCAAGCTAGCAGTGGGATATCTGAAGCTTGCTCGTAACCCGAATTTTAGCTCGTAACTCGAAGCAAAAAATCTATCGAGAGAATGCTCGTATCTCGAAAAACTCGTAAGTCGAGACACTCGTACGTCGAGGTACCACTGTATATGCTTTCCTGTCAGGCCTGTTTGGAATCGGTTTTAAATTGTTGGACTCTGCCGGCTAAGCTATCGTGCAGCAAAAGACGACCGTGGCACCCTTAATGATTAAAAACCATCCACCAATCAACCAATCTTTCTGGTTGGTTCCTGAACTATTTTGCAGAGAATTTCAAAGAAACAAACCAATATTTCATAACCGGGAATACCGGTAGATCTAATTTGTACGACCGAAAGCTAGTATACTAAATGATAAGCCAGTTCCTATATCACTGACATGCATCTTATACCAGTTTATCTCTCAGTTTGCAACATCCCCAATGTAGAAGCGGAATGGTATAATTCCCCACGGTGTGTGGTCAAGAACAAATCTATTGTAAAGGCTTCAGACGCAGGGGTAAATAGGGGCCTGTATACCAGGAGGAAATAGAAGAATAGCTGTCGGTATGGCCATTGATAGCGATCTAAAGTCTATAAATATTGCAAGATAGATGGTCGTTATTTTATGGCCCACAGTAAAACCTTCAGAGGATAAGGGTCAAAGTGGTATTGCAAATGAAAATTCTGGTGGGGAGGTACTTCGTAGACTATGGACAGAGACAGTATGATATGGAACCAATTGGGGCAGGAACTACTCAGAGAAAAATGGCCCACTGCCCAATGAAAATGAGGGGCGGTCCAGAATAGCCCCCCGTTAAAGGACAACAGCCCAAGTAAGAAAGAAAAAGGAGAGAAGGTCAAGATTTATCTCACACATTTGTCTTAGAGCTCAGATCATAGAGAGTCTCGGCTGCCTCATAGTCTAGGAGAAGTGCCAGTAACCAGCCAAGATGATCCTGTATATAACGTGATTTTCGGTCCCTGTCGTCGATGCCATCTTTCATCGCTGCATGCTTGAGCTGTAGTAAGTGCCTCCCCATAGACTCTAAAAATCATTACTTTGACCATATAGTTTGCCTCTGCTTCTGAGTTCTCGTATGTAAAATATTAATATGAAAGAGAATATTGTGCTAGTAGCAATTACACTTTAATTGAATTTTGTGAATTATTAAATAAATGTATGTTAAAGGCCAATGCTCTGTCATCCTTGCTTGCTCCAACACACGCATGCATCCATTGTTTTAAGGTTATTTAATAACCAATACCCAACTTATGCCTAAAGTGAGACGCCCCTTTTCCCTGTTGCGTCATGGGTGCTTCCATCCATAAAATTATAAATAAGCAGCTCTGTATCATATTTTTCCGCAGATGAAGCGAAAAGTTTCTTTACAACTTTCACGGAAACTCGGGGATGTTAAGCGCGAAAATAAATGAAGCTGGGGGGTGCCTTCCGCGACGCCTTTGAAACGAGCGTCTCATAAACAAAACGTCAGCACTTTTGACATTTTTATGTCAAGTTGTGTTTACGCCCGCACCGCTAATTTGTCAGAAGGAGTTGTCTTGTCAGATTCGGAGAGGGCTCCAGCAGAAATCTTAAAGGGAGTTTTTCCAGCTTTTCGTGGGACAGTATTTACACTTTGCGCGTCTTGGTTTCGTTTGAAATAAATTGCTTTTTTTTTTTACATTAACCTTGAAAGAAGGAATTAACTGGGTGATAAAACAAGTTATTTACTCCCATTCACACATTCTGCTAAATATAGCAGGTTCGTGTGTTTTTAGAGGATTTATTTGTGTGTTTTTATGATGCATGTTGATTTACGTTTTGCTAGTATTAACTAGACGGTGTTGACCGGGCTTCTTGATATATCTTTAACAACGATGCTAAACTTAGGCACGCATTTCATACATTCTGCTACATATAATTGATTCATATGTTTATTAGTGAACTGACTGTGGGATGCATGCACACTAAGTAGTTTATGTTTTACTAGCATTACCTACACGGTGTTGAACAGGCTTCTTCATATATATCTTGAATATAGTCGATATCAATGTTATTTACTCCTATTCACTCATTCTGCTAAGTATAGTATGTTCGTGTGTTTTTTAGAGGATTTATTCGTGTGTTTTTATGATACATGTTGACTTACGTTTTGCTGGTATTAACTAGATGGTGTTGACCGGGCTTCTTGATATATCCTTAACATCGAAGCTAAACTTAGGCACACGTTTTATACATTATGCTACATATAGTAGATTCATATGCTTGAAATCCGTAGACAGGAAAGTCCTTGTATGAGGGCAGTAGGCGGGAAAGGTACGATCCCTCAGATTTCGCGCCTGGGGGTGCTCGATCAAAATTGTGATGCCACCTAGCCAAGTCGGACTCCGACCCTTGTGGTGCTATTTTAAACCTGAGCCGCACTACTCAGCCCAAGACCTATATGGACCTTGTCTGGAACTTCCGGCCAGGGGGCATTAGGAACAACAACAACAAAGCAAAATAAGGCAAAAGTATCTTGTGTTTCTATTCACATAAAATAAGGGGAAACTTCAAGATATTTCAAGTTTGAGAATATGTAGTTAGAAGGACTTTTTTTTCAGCCATCACAAATTTTTTTGAAGCACTTGGATATTTCTAATGAAGAAATACGAAAGTTTGAGCCGTATAAAATAGCTGAATATTCTTTTTCTAAACTTTGCTCAATCATTTCTGATTGATGACAGCCAAAATTCTAGAACGTGATAGTGAAATCAGATAACAGAGGAAATAAGACATTTTCCCCTCCTTCTCAATATATTTCCAACAACATAATTGCAAATGACCTGCACAAATTGCATAATACATTAAGATTAGTCACTTCCTCCCTCACAAATAGCAGCGGGTTCCTGAATAAGGTAATATAAAAAAATGCTGTGCTGAATGAGAGCATTTATTTATTCTATTGTTAGCGCATGCAATGCTCCAATTAAGGGTCTTTTAAAATAAGCTAAGGTCCATCATATATACTCTTTTTCTCGCTTTAGGTGGTTCCCGTTTACTGAATATGAACTGAGCGTGATAAGAAGTGATGGGATATGGATAATTGAAATCAGCACAACAGGGAAAACAATCTCAAGTCAGCACCGCCTTGATTAAATGCTTTGTTGAATGATAATAAAAAAGCCGTCTTTACACACTGCAATACAGAAATACCTCGAAGTTACGCGTTAGGTGGGACCAACGAAATATTGCTTAAGTCAGGGTACCACTATGCATACAAATGCAGATAAAATTTGTGTTATTGGGACCAAGCTTGGTCGGCTTGTCCGACTTGGATAGGTGCCACCACAATTTTGATCGAGCACCCCCAGGGGCGAAATCTGAGGGATCTTACCCTCCTTACTCACTGAACTCATACAAGGGCTTTCCTATCTACGGATTTCACGCGCCCATATCCGGCCTAGATACAAAAAGGTATTTAATGGCGCTTGTCACGATTCGATCGAGCACCCTCAGTAGCGAAAGCCAAGGGGCTAACACTAGGCTACCTCAGGCCCATATATATATATATATAAATATATATATATATATATATATATATATATATATATATATATATATATATATATATATATATATATATATATATATATATATGACAGGAATTGATGTTTCCTGTTATAATTCCTTTAATGCAGTCATCATCCTTTAGTACTGGTGGCGAGTGGTAGAAATAAATAATATCAGTCCATACTAAACTAATTTAGTTTATTCCTCATCATGCGAACCAAAGCTCCAACTCAGCTCATTAAGTTTTTGCCATTTTGTTATTTGAGACGCGGCGAACACACGCGGCATTGACTTTTATCCCATGCTCTGCCGATTTCAAGGTCAAAACCGCGCGTCCACTCTCCCGGCACATGCGCAGAGCCCAATTTAGAATTTTCTCGAACTTTCTTTTCGCGCCCAATCATGTACATGATCTAAATATAAATTCTCTCGACGAGACTCCCTTCCACCGCGAATCGAAGGTCAATCTCAAAACGGGGAAAAAACCTACTATTCTACCCGCGCGTCTGGAAATATGAATTCTAGTGGCTTTTTCGTGCCACGAAAATGAATTAATCCCTAAGCTCCCTTTAAATTTAACTTAATTATTCCTTTCCCAATTCATTTCTTGATACACACACACACACACACATATATATATATATATATATATATATCAAGTATTTGGTTTTATCAGGTACTTACTTTTGTTTTATTTTGTAATAAGTCACAGAATCGTACGCTTTGTGTTTAATTAGTAGTGATGATAGCTTGTAGTTCATTCAATTTACAAAAATACCAGTTCAAAGGAAAATTATTGTATTAAAATTAAAATACTATAATGCCTAAACTAAACTAAACTCATTGGCGCAACAGTCCGTGGGGCTCAAGGCTGGTGGTGCCCATGTCCGCTTTCTTGACATAGGGCTTGGGGTTTTATACAGCATACGTCTCGGATAAGTGGTCAGTCTGACGCGTTACCTCCACAGTTAGTTCCCAAGCATGCTTGGTCCTCATTTTATCGGCTACTCAAGGGATGAAAGGCTGAGTCGACCTTGCCAAGTGACAGGATCGAACCCTGGACCTCTAGTGTGGCAGCTTGAAGCCTTTAACCACTACGCCACCGGTCGTCATATTATATTACATATTAATATTATACATATGTACGAGACATTAAAATAATTATATTGATGGTTTTAAAAAATCCAATAAAGTAGTCTGCCGTATTAACACCGTATTAATGCCGTATTAATGCCTTATTAACTTTTTTTCCCGCAAAGAATTTCTTCATAGCAGGCTAAAAAATTTTTTTATTTCCTGCTTTGTTGTGATCATGCGATCTTTATTAGAGTCTATATTCCCTAAAATCTGTAACCCTTTCTGAATTGCGATGAAATCTTCTGGCAAGTTTGTAATTGTCATTAGGTTTTCTTGCGAAATTGGGTCTGTGGTGTCGGATTCTTCAGTGATGCTTTCGTTCCGCATCTCTATGAGAGCATCGACTATCAGCTCCTCAAGATGAGAATCCAACAGCTCGTTGACATCATCTCCATCGACTTCTATATCTAATTGCCTGGCTAGATCGACAACTTTTATCACACGAGCAATATGATCAGTTTCAGGCATTGTTTCTGTCTAGTTTTCAAAAAAATATTGGACAAAGTTTTTTCCAGGCGCCATTTAAAGTTTTTTTGGGAATTTCTTTCCAAGATTTAACAAGTGGGGAGGGAGGGGGGGGGGGAAATCAAAAACCGCGTAACTTCGACTTCGCATAAGTCGGAGTATTACTGTACTTAGGTGCATTACGCTCCATTCTCCGGATAAGTAGTACAGATTGAATCAATATTATCAGTAATCTATACTAATATATAAAGAGAGAGAGCGGATTTTGTATGTGGAGGGTAATCTCCGGAACCACTGCACCTATTTGAACAATTCTTTCACTATTTGAAAGGTACATTAATCCAGATGGACATAGGCTATATATTATGTATATCTTGCAGTAGAAAGAAAGTTAGGGGCCTAAATGTTGAGCTGATGCTTCACCTTTACAATTTTCCTTTGTCAACCATAGTCAAGTAATCATAGCAACACATCAAACGATATTTTCATTTATTATCAGTAAAACATTTAACATTTGAATTTTCTTTGTCAACCATAGTCAAGTAACCATAGCAACACATCAAACTATATTTCATTTACTATCAGTAAAACATTTAATATTTTAAAGATTCAAGTGGAGGAGGTATTGATAAATACAAGAAAGGATTTTTGAAATTGGCAACGTGTAAGGGTTTATTGAAGAAAATTACCTTTGGAACCACGCTTTTTATTGGACATTTAAGGTAAAAAAAGATTTACAATTTATTGGCTATCAACTGGAAATTTATTGGTATAATACGTATTACAGAACTTTATTTAACTTATAAACTTTATGTTTTTGAATTTATGTACACTTTTATGCACAATTTGCGTAAATCGAACTTGAATATCGAACTTTATTCAAAAATCAGTGTGTTTCATTGAAACTGTGAAATTTATTGATTATTTCGAATAGGTATATGTCTTTTCCTTTGTAAGTGAAAAAGTATTGCTTCAATTGAGCTGAAATTTTGTATAGATATAGTTGATAGCTCAGATTAAAACAGGCATATTATTTTTTAAAAATCGGGCAACGCCGGGTACTTCAGCTAGTAATTTGATAAAATAATCCACAGATCACATGAGAAATTCATTTGAAACGGGGGCGAATCCGAACTCTTCGAAGCTGCTCTGCATGCTATGAGAACAGACATTATAGAACATAAAAAAACTATAGAAAAATGCAATACATATCAATTTACCATCTCAACTATAAAATTGACAAATAAATGATAATAACGAAACACATGACCGTTGGCACAATCCTGAGATTTCTTGTACACTAATGCAAGTTCACCGTCTAATCAGTGCAGATTAAGTCAATATTAACAACGAAAGTTTGATGAAATCCACCACTGATCGTATGAGAAATTTAATATAACGGTTCACACGAAATCAGAAGATCGAATCTGAACAGCGTGCGAAGAGAACAGATGAGACGGAATTAATTAATAGAATTTGTCATTAAGGGCAAGAGAATCTAATTACCATCTTAGTTAAATAATTATCAAAGGATAATAACAAAACAAGATAAGAGCAGATAACACAGAATTAATAAAATTAATAGAACAGGAAATAAAGATCTCACATTATCGGCATAGTTAAATGATTCGTTACATGGCAATAAATCAGCTGTCTCGACACACTGCGATATTTTCGAAAAGTGAGTAATATTCATCATCTAAGACGAAAAGATTAAATCAATATTAAGAATGAAATTCTCCACTGACCATATGACGAATGTTATTGAAATGATTCTTGGAACCCGCTGGTGGGACAGCGAACATGCAGTCTGAACCAGCTCGAAGGGAAAAGATTTTTCTTAAAATCCGAAATAAAAAATTAAACTAGTAGAACTGAAATTGAACTAGTAGAATTGTAACTGAAGTTAATGGCCTTCATAAGACACGGGGCATTAGAAGTGATTGTTTCTTTGCGCTACTTAAAGTCAATTCAACCAAAAGTAATGTATACGGTGCTCACTTTGGTTGAATCGACCGTACACAATCCCACCTTATGCTCCCCGGGCTGATGAAGAACCATATTCAATAACCGCACATTAGTTAACATTCTAAATTTGTTTTGTGGATTTTAAGAGGTTGAGAGTTCTTAAAAAAGTAGGTAATATGGTCTCTGGACTTGCCAACATAGAGAGCGCTGTTATATGAGAAATGATATATAATATAAACATATGCCGCAAATAGCCCGGAGTGGCCAAGCGGTAGCGCGTCGGATTTCGCTGCTGAGGGTGATCGGATCAAATCCGGACAAGCGCCATTAAATACCTCCGTGTCTATCCCGGATATGGGCACGTTAAATCCGTAGACAGGAAAGTCCCTCTCGGAGGTCAGAGAGGGTAGGAGAAGGTACTACTCCGCCAGTTGCCACCCCTGGGGGTGCTCGGTCAAAATCGTGTGGGACATGGATAAATCGTCTCCGACCCTTGTAGTGCCGTTATAAATAGCAGCGTCCCCCCAGCCCGCTAGCTTATATGGACCTGGTCTTTAATACATTCCGGCCAGGAAGCATTAGAAACAACAACAACAACAACAACAAATGTCGCCAGTATGATTTTGAAAAGAATAATTTACTTTCACTGACAAATGGCAAAAATTTATCAAAATTTAATGAATTGTAATAAAAAGTGTTTTTACTCGAACTATAGGGTGATTGACTTGGAACTTCACCCCCAAAAAAGCGTTATAATTTTGAAAGAGGAAAACATCTCCAGCTGAAATTTGAAAACAAAGTGCTTTACTTCTTCACAATCGCATTGCTATTATAGAAGCAGAAATTTGCCTTGTACTATTAAGGAGCCGAAAAACATCATCACACAGGAAATTTAAGCAATAAATACCAACATACTGAAGCGTACAGTTGAAAATATGCAGTTAGGGTCTGTTCACATAGAATCCGTCAATGTCAGCGTTTAACTTTTTTAACCAATCATATACCAATAAAATTGACCCATTTAACCAATCAGCGCCAACGGAATCTTCAACGCTGAAGCTCGCGGATTTTATGTGAACAGGCCCTTAATCTCTGCTCGGATGCCAGTGGCGGGCATTTTCAGCATCTTTTTGATATCGAACTGATTGTGAAGAAGAAAGGAACTCTCTGTTCAACTTCAGCTTGATGTGTTTTTCCCCATTGAAAATTTTGGCGGTCTATTTGGGTAAAGACCCGAGTGAATCCCCCTGTAGAACGATGATATATTTGTTTATATTTTGTTGTATACGTTCTTTTTTTCCCCATTGAAAATTTTGGTGCTCTGTTTTGGGTAAAGACCCGAGTGAATCCCCCTGTAGAACGATGATATATTTGTTTATATTTTGTTGTATACGTTCTTTTTTTCCCCATTGAAAATTTTGGTGCTCTGTTTGGGTAAAGACCCGAGTGAATCCCCCTGTAGAACGATGATATATTTGTTTATATTTTGTTGTATACGTTCTTTTTTTCCCCATTGAAAAGTTTGGCGCTCTGTTTGGGTAAGGCCCGAGTGAATCCCCCTGTAGATCGATGATATATTTGTTTATATTTTGTCGAATACGTTGTTTTTTCCAATTCAAAATTTTGGCACTCTTTTTGAGTAAAGACCCGAGTGAATCCTCCTGTAGAACAATGATGCATTTGTCTATATTGGTGACAGTATAAACAAATTGCCTTCAAAGGAATTGCTTTTCTAAAAAGCAAAATCATTGTGCAGTATGGAATTCATTGATCAAGAAAATCCAGTAATTTTTTGAGAATCATCTCAATGGCACTAGAAGTATTAAGCTTTTAAACTGAATGAAAAGTACCAATTTGAATTATCAAATAATAATTTATCTCCTCTCAAAAACTAAATTTATCCAACGAGTTTCTTCCACCTTATTTGAAACACCTGAGAAACAGCGGATTTTTCTGTTTGCTAATATAATTAAGAGAATAAAAAGGGAATTTAATCGAGACGTCTAATCCTTTTAATCAACACGCGCTTCTAAGTGAATTAGATGAAGCAAAACAAATTAGAAAACAAATTGAATCCAATTTCTCTCTCGAAACGTCCTTATTAGAAATTTTCAGAACAGACACATTCCTGGTTGGAAAGTCATAAAATAGGGAGTAGCGTCCATAAATAAATATCTATTCTCAGAGTTTAATTTGTTCATGAGACTTTATTGGGGCAATTTTCTGAACACGCAGGGTAGTTTATTTGTATGCGATTACGGCTTGCTCATAAAATTGAGTTACAGATGTATTAAACGGCATTCCAATCAGCGTTAAACAGTAGACTATTTTCCAGTCAGTAATAAAAGCTCTTGAAAGGAGATTTAAATACGCCAAGAAAAGTGGATCGGATAATATAATTTTCGCCGAATATTCTGATTATGTAGTTTGCATGTAAACGTAATGGAAATGAATTTTTTAAAATCAATTTCGGACATTACTTTTAGAGTTATAAAAACTTCTGCCACTGTTTTAATAAGTTATAAATTTTATTTCTTAAAAATATTTTTGCAGAATGGATAGTAATTTTTTAAATACATAAAAAAAATGTTTAGTTGAAGAAAATCCACTTTTTTTTCATATCAGGACGCTTATCCTTATGCATTAACATCTCTCGCATAATATGATACGAATGGAAACTAACAAACTGGTATTTCACTTGGATTCAGAACTATCATTTAAACTTACAAACACATACTCTCATTTTTGAAAGTTTCTACGTAATCTTAAAATTTTGAGAGCATTTCGACAATATGCAGTTGTTTGGCTATTAAATTACGCTCATGATTCTCAGTGCAGCATATAGATCTGAAAAAAAAGACTAAAGCAATTGAAAACACGAGTGGATGAATGTGTTATGCCACAGTTTTTCCTAAGGAACAAAATAACGGAATAAACACGCAGATATTAGGTCCAAATAATTACTAAACAAAGAGTTTTCCACTAACGATACCAATTAAAATCACAAAACGCAATTTAATCGGAGCTTTTAATTCTTTTCAGCAATTCCAGCTCGAATGAGAATTAACTAAATTAGAATGAAATGAGTATTAGAAGAGAAAGCAAAATTACATTCCCTTTCAAAGGTGTTCATCAAAAGTTGGCGGTTAGAAACTGATCATCACAGTTTGTATAACGCTGTAAGATACCCTCTTAAATAAGTATAAATTGAATTAAATTGGGTTCGTTATTTTGCTCAAAAAAAAAGCACAGATGACTATGGGCTATTTTATGTTGTTCATGATTTAACCCTTTCGTACTGCAGACAATTGCCATATATTTCTGCACGAAATTGCGAGCGAAATTTATATCTTGAACAGATTTATCATTAGGAGACTTAGTTGATTGATTAGAAATTGAATAAAACTGCCTAAGAGTTATATCTTGAAAAGATTTATCATTAGGAGACTTAGTTGATAGCCTAGAAATTGAATAAAACTGACTGAGATTTATATCTTGAACAGATTTATCATTAGGAGACTTAGTTGGTAGCCAAAATATTGAATAAAACTGACTGAGATTTTTATCCAACATATATAAACGATAAAATTATATCAAGCTGATTATTGAAGATTATGATAAAGCTGGTAGCGTAAGCATGTCCATAGAGGAGAAAATTTTGAGTTGTATTCCCAAACTGGCCAAGTTGTTTGGAAAATTAGAAAAAAAAGCAGTTACAAATTGTTGTAAACTGTTTGTTATCGTATCTAATATTATAAAAAATAAATAAACAGTTATGCATTTTAATGGTGTAACTAAAGGAGTATACATATCTATTTATTGATCTAGTTGTAGGTGCTCATTTTTAAAAAAATAAAATATTACAACGTTATAAAAAAAGTAATACTTAAGGCGGTGCATTAGTTGATCTCGCAAAACTCCAATGCTAACGTAGCAAGAATCAGCATCTATAATACCCTATACGTTATTACACAGATTATCACAGATTAGAAAATGCATATTTTTAAAATTCTATTATCTGTATTTGGAAGCAAACCTCTGAATGCAATAAGCATGTTTAAAAAAATCTTTTTATTCTATTTTAATCAAAAAATGATTTTAGTTTTGTAGGAATTTAACATATATCACTTAATGCTATGTAAAATATCAAGCACTGAAAAATTTAGAATTTTAAATTTTACGCGCTATTTAATTAAACGGTTACATTCATATGAAAAAAATAATCTTATTTATAATTAGGAAAACATTGAGAGGAAAATATCTCACGGTTCAACATTGGCAGAGAAGATTTCCATAGTTAACAGATGCGTTGCAATAAACTAGGTGATAATAATTTAAAGCTGGAAACCGTTAAAATTTGCTAATTTCGTAAACACTAGGATCAGAAATAAATACTCAACTATGACAAAAACGTGACATTCTTTTATTTTCCATTCCTATGATACTCTCTCAATTTTATGTTCAATATTCTTAGCAGGAACAAATGCTATTTATTTCTTAAATTATCTAATAACAAGGGAATAAAAGTACCGAGACACACGATATTAAAGCTATTAAATCATTCGAAGTAACCCAACAATAATAAAATTGAATTGCTAAGAACCCTGATAACTTACAACCACTTTCTAGACACTAATGTCTACATGCCCAATGGAAAAAGCTATATCTTTGTTCTTAACGCAAGAGAAAAGCTGAAATCCAAGACTGTAATGATATCATTAATATCTGGAAAAGAATTTTATTGTACTCTGGCGTTTCTTTTAAAACACGTTTCTAATTTTTTTCGTCACAGCTCTAAAAAGCATTTCATTCTTTCCTCCATAAATTCGGTTAAAATCAGATTTCATTTCCTGAGAACAACCCTGTACGAGAATATATGACGAAATTACAAGACACAGTTTCCCCACTCTCGAATGGCAACGTCGTTATAACTGCCTCAGCCATTTAGCAGAAGCAAGCGCCTGTGAAGTGGTTTTATCCGTCACGCAAAAGGTACCGCGCAAATTGCTGGAATCTTATCTCGCGAACAAAACTGCGTTTCCTAGCAACTGGCGACCAATAGGAAGAGGTAACACTGACTCTCTTCAGGCACATAAGTATTATCGGAGCGTTTTAATTCTGACCTTATTCAACGCTCAGGAATGCTTTCCCTCATACCCATGCGAATAACTGAAGATCAAAGATTTGAGAAAAGAATTGATAACAAAGTATGGTGGTAATAACAACAAAAGACACATGAGCAAGATGGTTTTGGGGAGAAATTTAGGAGTATAAATGAGATATAGAAGTATATGACAATAGTTATATTTTACTTAGAGAGAGACATGCGGCAATTATTCTTTTTTATGAAATATATCCAATGATAGATAAGATATTTTAACATTTTTATACAGTCCTTTTTTAACTACAGATATGTATAATCCAAGCCAATAAAGGCTTCGGTTAAAAACTATTTATATATATATATTCATCATAAGTATGTTTATGTAAAAAAAAATGAATTTATTTGATTATTTGCAGCAAGAATAACATAAAGAAGAATTCTATATCAAAATTGTTCAGCTTTAGAACTTCAGTTAGAAAATTCAATAATGTAAGTAAATATGCTTTTGAAAGCGTTTTTTCTTTTTGAAAAAAAATCAGATATTTCGTTAAAAATGTTTTTAATCGGCAAATAACACTTTGATTTAGCCCTTGTGTTGCAAAATAATGCCCGTGGTGGTCTTAAAACTACTAAAGATGCCTTGCTTATCATTGCAATTATGACTTTATTAAGCCGGTAAACAACCAATTATTATAACTTATTTTTTCTAATGCGGAGACACTTGTCATGAGGCACTCGCCTTTTGTTATTCACCGCAAAGTCTTGCTGGCTACTTTATTGTGGATGCACCATTTAAGTGAGCTAGCATAGTTTCCCTATGAGAGGACAACACGGTCACGACCAAGCCTTATTCATGATTTGAACATAAGCCTCACGACGATAACCACTATACCCTATACGCCACGTGGTAACGTGGGAAGCAACAACCAGTTATATAACAGGAAGTATTACTTTAACCTTTTGAACCGGAACCGATTTATTTTTATTTTTATTTATTTATTTATTTATTTTTAAAGAACTATTAACTGTAACATACATAAGAATAATTCAAACTGTAATGAGCCTGCTCTCAGTAAACACTGAGTAATTACTGAGATTTTTGAAATAGGACACTTGGAAATACTCCCCTTGTAGTTGGATGCATCGATCTGATCATTATATCCTTGCTCAAACGTATGATCGGAGCCTTGGTTTAACTGATAGCTCAGCACAACTTTACTAAGTACAATATAGCTGTAGAAAATTTTCATACGCGTAGAAGTTTCTTAATATCGGAGAGGGTTAAAATCTCATTCTGTAAGATCTAGCGAATACTATGGATTTGTAACTAATTGGAGGCCCAGTTCATCATGTTCTTGTTGGGTTCTTATCGCCCGACATAAGGCGGCCTCTTCTCGGGCTAAAACTCATTTACTATCGATATTATACTCCGGACGATTTAGGTTAACGTCCCTGAACTTAAGATACCACGCTAATGTCACCTACAGTTTCCACGGATACAAGCATCAGATATATCTTGGATACTTGTTAGACAATCCTCGCGGGATCTGGCGTCGATCAAGTTGGTTGGGCCACCCATAACAAACGTGAAATTCCGTTCAGAACATGCAGTATTTTCCCGACTCTCTTCATAGTCTACAATTTTTTAGGGCTTTCAAACAACCATGTTCGCGACTCTTGTACCATTCGTGAGTTTGTGCCCTGAACTCAGAACCTATTAAATGATACAATATACAATGACCTCAATATACATATAATGATACAAATTCTGAATAAACCCAACTAATCGTAATAATGATGCAATACACAATGAACGCGCAACGCGCTCACAATGATACAATACTAAAAGAACTCAATACATATAGAATGGTACTAAACACAGTGAACTCTATACACATAATGTGTATTGAATATATAACGCACAACGAAGTCGCTCTGATAAATTCTTTAGTTTCTATCGCAGTTTTCTACAAACGGATTGAAAAATTTACAGCAACTCGTTGTAGTAACTTCAGATATAAGTTAGGTATGCTCTTAAAGACTATTATAGGTGACATTGTCTTAACCACGTCTGAAAAACTTTAGTCTTTCAGGCGTGGATACACGCGGACTTATGCCTTTATATTTTGCAACAAGTCAAGCTGTTTGAACCAAGAGTCATTCTATTTCAGTACTACCTTCATGTTACATCACTCGATAAAGTCTCGTTAGATTTTGAACGCTTCTAATTTATCAGTAATAGTAACAGCAAAACTAGTATCTCTAGATAAGTACATGGAAAAGGGGTTAAGTACTATAAAGTAAGCATTCTTAAATTTTAATGAAAGGTTTTTAATACCTATAAAAACTCTCTCTATCGTCTTTTTATCCTTATTAATACTTTTAATAAGGGTTTTCTTTGACATTTCCAAAGCCGGGGCAAGTTATTTTATAAAACTAAATGAATCTTTCCTTGTTCCAGGTGTTCCGTGTTCTAGGCTCGATGCTGAACATTTGGCGATTAATGCTGCCTTGGTGCGTTGCGTCACACTGAAAGGAAGACCCATTTGAATTTTTACCTACTCCTTAGTGGCCCTTCATTGTCTGCTCCAACATAAACCAAATGACAACTTTTTTCGCATCAGTGAAATTAAGGATATTCTCTTTAAACTGAGGTTTAAAGATATTACCTTAAAGTGGGTCCCAGCTCATTGCGACTATCATGGCAATGAAGTTGCCGACACATTGGCTAAATTTTCCTCAAACATGGGCCCGATTCCTCGTTCTGCGTGTACTTTTTCCAAGTGCACTAGCAGGACACAAAGGGAGACTGGACTTAAAGCCAACTGATGCGATTCATGGAGGAACGACGGTGGTCAGAAACATCTTTTTAATTTCCTGAAAGAACCTCATAACCTTTTGTATTTTGAGAGGGTTCCCATGTGGATTGCCACTTTCTCTGCTAAATCTAAAATTGATCATCTTGTCACGGAGTTTTACTTGCACCGCTTCAACCTTGCAGCCACTGATATTTGTCCAGCATTCTCTGAAGATCGTGAAACTCTGGAACATATTTTGCTTTTCTGTACCGGAAAGAACTGTTTTAATAATTTATCGACTAGTCTCAATGACACTAAAGATATTTTTACTATTTTTCAGATCCTTTTTATATGTTTTTTGCTTTTAATGTTTACAGAAGACATCGTGAAATCGGCCCTTTTGCGCAGGACTCATGAGATAAGTTGTATGGTAACACTTTAAAAAAAAAACCTCTCTCACATGAAATTTCAATTTAAAAAATTTATCTCACGACATTTTACGTTGATTATTATATTTTTAAGAGAATGTTTTTCAGAGACTGTCAGAAATTAAAAAAAAAGCTAAACATCCTTATAAATAGTAGACTTGGAATTCTTTTCCCTATATAACAAATGGCAATTTAAGCAAGGATAGCCATCTGCAGTCATATACCAAGGTTTCGTTTTGATGGACCCTGGGCTCGTTAGCATTGCTTCTGATTTATGCAATTTTATTAAACAGTGATTTATTGTGCATTTTTTTAAGTCTAAAGTATAAATGAAAAGGCCTACAATGAACTTTCATGGATAAAACTTATTTAATTAATGAACTACCACTCCTTCTTTTTACCCCCGTAACTTTGAAACTGAGCTTTACAAAGCATATCATTTCCCAAAATTTTAAAAAGCAATTGAACTTCTGACTCAGAACATATTTCTAATTTCTATTCGTTACTTTTAAAAGTAAGATAAAAATATATTACGATTTGGTTAAATGCAATTGATATTAATCTTTCGGTAAATGATGCGTTTACAGAAACGGATTTAGTTGGAAAAATCACAAATACAAAATGGCACCATAAAGAACGAAAATGTGCATACATAACCAGAAGTAATTGGCCTTATCTGTAGTTCAGTACCGAGAATTCAGATTCTTCCATTTGCTCATTTGTTGCTAAGATACGGAGTTTAACGTAGCGAGATAAGATTCAAACAATTTTGTCGGTTCGTTTTCTATGGCTGCCAGCATCCCGTCACAGGCGCTTTGCTGATTTGAAATGCTAGGAACACACAACTACAAGGGGATGCCATTGTAGACAAAAAGGTAGATAATTTTTCCACTAATTTTTTGTGAAATTGAGCAGAAGTAATTTTACATAGTTTGGAGCGGATCTTTCGATAACAATGAGTAGAAATTCCTACATTTAGGAATCGATATTCATGGGTAGATGCTTATATATTTAGGTCATAAAAGAGCAAATCATTTAAGGCACGAGCTACCAGACAGAAAAAAGGAATTATTCCCGAACAATTTTATGTATGTTTCGGAATTATTTAGATATTTAATTATTGAATACATCAGGATAAGTCCAATTCATTCGTTTTCTATAGCCCCAAAAATCAATTCGCAAGCTTATTTCTGCTCCAAAAATGCCATACAAGTGCCGTTGAAACCGATAAAACATAATTTTACATGTGCTTCGGAATTATTTAGATTTTTTTAATGAGAGGATCACAATAAGACCAATTCATTCGTTTTCTATGGCTGGAAAAATCACTACACAGCGCTTTGCAGGGCCCAAAAATGCCCAGAGCAAACACTTACATAAATGCCATTGAAAACGATAAAACATAATAATTCTTCCAGAAATTTTTGAAGAGCGTGAAGAGTAGGCAATTAATAATCTTAAAACAATGGATGCATGCGTGTGTTGGAGCAAGCAAGGAAGACAGAGCATTGGCCTTTAACATACATTCATTTAATATATCACAAAATTCAATTAAATTGTAATTGCTACAAGCACAATATTCCCTTTCATATTAGCATTTTACATACGAGAACTCAGAAGCAGAGGCAAACTATATGGTCAAAGTAATGATTCTTAGAGTTTATGGGGAGGCTCAAGTATGCAGCGATGAAAGATGACATCGACGACAGGAACCCAAAATCACGTCATATACAGGAACATCTTGGTGGGTTACTGGCACTTCTCCTAGACTCCCTATCATCTGAGCTCCAAGAAAAAAGTCTGAGATAAATCTGGACCTCCTCTCCTGTTCCTCTCGTACTTGGAGGGGCTGTTGTCCGTTTACAGGAGGGCCATTCTGGCCCGCCTCTCTTTTTCAATGGGCAGTGGGCTGTTTTTCTCTTCAGGGGCTTCAGTGGGCTGTTCAGTAGTTCCTGCCCCAATTGGTTCCTTATTATACTGCCCCTGTCCATAGTCTACGAAGTACCTCCCCACCATAATTTTCATTTGCAATACCACTTTGACCCTTATCCTCTGAAGGTTTTACTGTGGGCCATAAAATAACGACCATCTATCTTGCAATATTTATAGACTTTAGATCGCTATCAATGGCTACACCGACAGCTATTCTTCTATTTCCTCCTGGTTTACAAGCCCCTATTTACCCCTGCCTCTGCAGCCTTTACAATAGATTCGTTCTTGGCCACACACCGTGGGGAGTTATACCATTCCGTTTCTACATGAAGCACTAACTTTATACATGATTTTAAACCAATTTTTGAGCAGATCTCTCAACGCTAATGAGTAGAAATATTTTTTTATGCAGGTTATAAAACAACTAATGTTTTAACGTACGAGGTTAAAGAGAGAAACAAAAAGATAAAATATTTGCCAAACAATAACTCAAATGTTTATACAATTTTCAATAGACTGAATATTTTGATTCCTTCATTCAGTGCAGCATAAAAAGCCCATTTAATTTTTTTTTCTATCGCAAAACAGCGATATGTATGAAGAGGAAAAAGTGGACAGACAATAAATCAAATGTATCTTTTTGCTGCATTACTTTAAAACAGCTAAGGTGTGTGTCATACATAGAATCGATAGAAATGGTCAGAGGAATAAATAAACTACATTTGTTAATCATGAACACTGAAGTATAGTCTGAAAAAAAATTGTATTAAAAACATTATTAAAAACAAAGTAGCAAGAATTTAAAGAGAGAACGGAAAAACAAAACCTGATATATATATATATATATATATATATATATATATATATATATATATATATATCAAGCCTATATATATATATGGGCTCGAGGTAGCCTAGTGATAGCGCGTCCGCTTACGGTGCTGAGAGTGCTCGGATCAAATCCCGTGAAGCACCGTTAAATACATCCTCGCCAAAGGAGAAATATTTGCACGATGAATCCGTAGACCGAAAAGTTTCTCTATGAGGTCAGAGAAGGTGGTAGAGGGTACGATCCCTGACATATCGCTCCCGCGGTTGCTCGGGCAAAATTGAGGTGGCACCTTGCTAAATCAGATTCCAGTCCTTGTGGTGCCATTATAATCTGGAGTCGCACCCTTCAGCCCACTAGTCTATATGGACCTGGTTTGGAATACCTCCGGCCAGAGGGCATTAGAAACAGCATCAACAATATAAATATATATATATATATATATATATATATATATATATATATATATATATATATATATATATCATAGACGTTTTTACATTAAAGGTTATCTTTCAACTTTTTAACACATATGTATAGAATGCATTGTAATGCACACGTAGAATAGAATAGCATGTATTTCAACAGAGAATACGTTTAGCGAAGTAGATTTCTTTAGTCTTCCGTGAGATAAAAATACTAATACGTAACAACCTTAAATCTTCATGAAACCTTTATACCATATGAATTCAGTCATTCACAGAGAAAAAAATGGGACTAATATCGATATTAAACGTCTATAAAATATAATCCTTTTCAGCAATCCGTAAAAAATGAATTTCAACCATAATCCCTCTCTCCAAATTCACCAACTGAGCTTCATTTAAAGACATCAATAATAACCTAATTTCCTTTAGTGCTCTTATAAAGCTATAATAACCCCAAAACACCATCAAATTGCTAAGCGCAGAGAGGGAAAATTCTTCCGGAAGAGAAGGGATTTTTTTCCCTCCCGGAAGGAACGCGAATATTGAAGAAAAAGTAAGAAAAGAAACACGAAAAAATTTCGAAGCCATAGAAACCCGGATCAACTTTCTTCCGGGCTTACGCAGGGCGCACTGTACTTAGGACATTTTTTATTTATTTTTTCCCTTCTCAATGTTATTTGTGTAAACTGAAAAGGTGGGAAGGGGGAGTGTTTGTGAAAATATACCACTTCGAATGCCACCTCCTTTTTCAATCAATGAAGTAAGAGAAAAAACTGTAATGCGAGGTAAAAGTCTCAAATAGCATTAAACTCACGATCGGTAACTTATTTCGGGTGCAACAATAGTCTCTCTCTCCGAGTCCTCGCGTTCGATTAAATCGATGATCTAGGGTCTCTCATCCGCTCTGTAGACCCTTCGAAAATGTTTATGCTTTTGTTCTTAAGGCAAGCAACAGCGTGGAAAAGAATTTTGATATATATATTTTTTTAAGTTCTACTATGGTTATAAAGGAGTCATTATTGAAAAATCATTACAGTGCTGGCAGAAAAATATTCGGAAAATGATGCTGAGAGAATGGGAAGAAAAGAGCATGTAAGTTATATCGATTAGGGTCGAGAGAAATTTAAGAACCTCTTATAATAAGCATTACTGGGTACTACTCATTGATTCCGACTCGGAGTCAGTGACTTATACGACTCTTAACGTCTGAAGGACTTCATTTATTCGAGACAGCGTTCCTTTGTGATAAAGAATGCTAATAAATATCAACAATTTCAAAATAAGGCAAAAATTATTTGATCCCAAATCTCAGGCTTTATTAAAACATTTCGTCAGGAATTGAGTGCATAGATCTTTCAGTTAAAACATTGAATCACTATATTCCGGTTAATTCAAAGAAAAATATACATTTTCATCGTTTTAAGTGCAAGTATTTTTATTTTGTTTGGAATTATGCATAGAAACAAATACCGTATTTTCGTACCAAAAGACTCACCTTTTTACATAATAAATCAACTTAAAATTGGGGCGCGTGTTGTGGTCCGATGATAACATTAAAAAAAATGAATATTTCGTTAAGTATTATATATATATATATATTATTTATTATATATATATATATATATATTATCTTTTTTAAGTAAGAAATTGAAAATATCTTTATATACCTAACAAAATACAAAATATTCTTTTCTAAAAACCTACCCGTAAATTTAGGTGTGTCTTACGTTCCGAAAAATACGGCAATTTTTAGCCAACGAAAGATGTAAATTATTGGTATTATAAGAGCAATATGCCATATTAGATCTAAGGAAAACTGATATTAGTTTTCAAAAAGAGAAAATAACAGTCGTAAAAACCATAATATGAAAGAAAAAAAAAGGAAAGAAAATGACTTTTGTGTATTTCCCCAGTGAAACGGAAATTTTTGCTCACGGATTCACTAAAAAAACGGAACGAAATCATTCTCCAATCACGCATCAAAACGGAAATTTTTCATCACGAATTTTCCGAAACGTTTATTGAGTAGTTAATAACGTATCAAAACAGGCATTTTCCAAACGGATTTACTGTAAATGAAGGATGACCATTTTCTACCTGGAAAAAGAACTCACCGTCACGGCAATGAAGAATGACTGTTATTTTAGAACCGTCTATCAAAAGAGAAATTTCCCTTAAAGAACTCTCTGTAAATGGAAAAAAGTTTATTTTCTAATCCCGTATGATCAAATAATTTTCAATTTACGAAAAGTGTTTAATATGATTTGTTAATCACGCACCAAAACGGAACGAATTCACACAGGAGGTCCATTTTCAAATCGCGCGTCAAAACAGACTTTCCATCACGGCTTCAATGTTAATGGAGAATGACCATTATTTTATTACCGTTCATCAAAAGAAATTTCCCTTGGCGAATTCACCGAAATCGAAGAGACTCAGTTTTCTAATCACACATGGAAATGGAAATTTCCTATCGCAGATTTGCCGAAGACTGTAAAACCATTTTATAATCATTTATCAAAATGAAAGGATTTCAGGCGGATTCAGTGAAAACGGAATTGGCAATTTTCTAATCGCAAATCAAAGCTGATATTCTCAGTCACAATTTCAGCGATAATGAAGAATGACCATCATTTTATAACCGTTCATCAATATGTGAATTTCTCTTAGCGAATTCACCGAAATTGAAGAGACTCAGTTTTCTAATCACACATGGAAATGGAAATTTTCCATCGCGGAATTACCGATTACCTTGCAAAACCATTTTTCAATCACATATCAAAATTGAAGGTTTTAGATAGATTCACTGAAAACGGAATTAGCAATTTTCTAATCGCAAATCAAAGCTGATATTTTCAATCATAATTTCAGTGATAATGGAGAGTGTGACTATCATTTTATAACAGCAATTCTAAATGAAGATTTTTCGTATTAAAATCCCATCAAATTTATAGAAAAGTACAATACAGCTCAATCTACCATTACACGACTTTTTGGAAGCAATTCTTACATACAAGTTGAAAAATCACACAGGACTTATTTGTGTAAGTTCACTCTAAACTCACCTATACGCTCCTCTGAATAGTAAGCTACCTAAAAGAATCCAAATCTTTGATATATCTCCCAGATGCTGTTAAGATTTAGTTCCCGACTTTATTAAATACAGTGGTTGTAAAGAAATTAAATATTAAGATGATTCATTTTGGCAATTGTAATAACTCACGAGGTTTCTAATCGTAATAATTATTTAACTTGAATAATTATGACCAATTATTTAATCCATTAACCGTTTGTACGCAACTACACCAATTGGATTCTCAGGCAGTATAACTGATTTGAAAAATCTAGGACTGAATTCTCTGCTTAAGGCAAAATAAAGTTTTAGTGATGTTTTCAGGAAAATGAAATCAAAACAGGATCATTATAAAATTTAAAACTGACAGACTTTCTTAAATAAATTCATTTTTCTTAAATCAATATTACAGTTTATTTGCAATGCAAAATTGTATAATCCATGTTGACCAGTTTTCCGTTTTACATTTACTAGAAAAATTCGTTATTTTGAACGGAGTGACGTACTATTTCTCATAAGTAACATTTAAATATATTAAGAATTTCTAATCAAATATTCTAACTAATTACCTCGAACATTATCTCGAAATGTATTACTAAGAGGCAAAACAATTTGAAAACTTGGGTTCTATCATACATCAAATACTAAACTTCCTTGATATACTGGTAATTTATTACATGTATATCCGCAAAACAACTTATTATCAGTCCATGACACTATTATCCTGGGGAATAAAATTACTAACATAATTTTGGTAAGAATTTAATACCTTTAACTTTAGTTAAAAATGTTTTTAAATGCAATAGTTTTAAAGAGACTAATGTTTTTAACCAAATCTATATATATAAAACAGTTCCGTGACTGACTGACTGACTGACAGATAACGCACAGACCAAACTGCTGGACCTATAGGGCTGAAATTTTGCATGGCGATTCTTCTTATAGTGAAGGGGTGCACTAAGAAAGATTTTTGAAAAATTCTTCCTAGATTTTTTTAAATTAAATTTTAAGCTGTTTTTGTAACTTTTTTTAAATTTGCAATTAAAATAATAATCTTAGGATTATAAAACTTATATCACGAGAAAGATCATAAAAATTCTTTTAAAACGAAATCTTTTTCAGATCTTTATCTCCATTTTCTGATTTTTGGTGAATTTTTAAAGATTAATTTTTTGAATTTAGTTTATTAAATGCTGATCACGTGGTTTCTTTTCTTTTTGTGATACTTTAAATTAATTTTACTTTACGTGCATAACAACGAAATAAATTGACAAAAAAATACTAAAATACAGAAAAAGATAAAATTTAACCACTAGACTCATTGAGAGGGAAGTTTCTTAAGAATTTAATTCAAAATAGTATGTTTTATGGATATTAAACATACAAATTAATTGCATACATTAACCGTTGTATTTAATTTAAATATTTCTTCGACATTATTTTGTCTATAAAAATATCCGTTACGATTTTTTTGTAAATATTTTTATGTTTATTTTTGGCATTTATTGCATACATTGACCGCTGTATTTAATTTGAATGTACTCCGTAGCGAAGCACAGGTATTCAGCTAGTACTATATATATTGCTAAGAAGCAAGACAATTGAATATACAGTTTCAAAACACGTACTTTTAAAAAAAAAAACTTTCAAAACTTTCTAATTATCAAGGTAGATATTTATTGGTCAAGTAGGTCCCTAACAATATTTATTAGAAGCTCCATGACACTTTTATAAACAGTGACCACAATACCCTAATATAACTCCAGCAAAATATTAATATTTTAAGCTGAAGAGCCCTAGGGAAATTCTAATTATTTTTAAGAACTTCCTTTCTAACATTTATTAATGATTCCCAGACTAATTTTCTAATAGATAATTAACTATAATGAATCAACTCTAATCAAGAGTTTCTTCTAGCCTATTACGCAAGTTAATAAGATTAGAAATAGAAGTTTCACTAAATAATTAATTACTGCATTCCCTGGATATCAAGCTGGTTTATCCTAAACTATTCTATAACAATATTTTCTAAAATGTCCGGTTTACGGACTTTAGTCCATAATTCAAAAGTTTAATCTGACATGTTAAAAAAAATATTTTTTAAGGTTCTTTAGAAATTCATAAATTTTCTCAAAAATTCACGAATTAAATTGTACGCAATCCCTAAAATTAGTTGGTCGAAATATTTTTTTTTAATTGCCAAATTTTTGGGGGATATGTAAAATTGTCAAAATCAATGAAGCATAAAAATGATATGATAATGACAATGACCAAGTCCAAAATTTTTTCGAAATATACATAGTAATTTTCTTCACCTTCTTTGCAATGTATTAAATCGATTCTAAATGCCAAAAGAAAAAAATAACAATTCAAGTTATAACACATTAACTAAAGGTCACAATTTAAATACTTAAGAATTTCTTTCATTTGAGAAATAGAGTAACATTTAACCATGAAATAAACTTCAGACTACTCTTGTAAGTGCTTTTTTATTTATACATGATTTGGTTCCATTTTAAATCGGTGTAGTAATTACAAGAATGATTTTATATTTCTTTTAAAATTTAAAGTCTCACTTCTTAAGCAATCTCAGGATAATCAGTTTCAGTTAGTTTTTACGTTTTTGACGCACAACGAAAACGAGTAACTTTTATAACTCCTTTAAACAAAATTTATTTTTTCCAGTTGATGCTATTAAAGGTGAGCGCTATTCAGAAACGGAAATGTCCACTTAAAATGAAGACTTTAAACAAACTGAGGCATAACTCATCCGGCCAAGTTAAATAAATGTAACTGCTATCATGGATCCATTGAAAACGTGCCAGCTCTTTTTCTGTTTTTGCCATCATTACAATTGTGAAGGGGGCAGCCGTTGATAAAGAATGAATACCATTTGTTACGGTGCTCCAGTGTCACTTTGAAAAAGAATTCTTGATATTAATCTAACTCGAAACAATTTGCTAAGTTAAATTTTTCTGTTTTTTAATTCATGATTTCTCCTACGAAGTCACTGAAGAACCGTAGGGGGGAAGGAAAAAAAGCAAAAATTAAAAACAATCTTAAAATCCCAGTGGAAAATTTATAAACCCATTACAGTCTCCCAGTTCTCTGTAACCGTAACGTACACCGCAGAGCCATCAGTGCAAAGATAATTGAGTTTTGACTCAGTGAAACTTGTTGGCTTAACAAGTTTCGCTCCCCCTTTACGGATACTAATTTATTTTTACTGCCTTTTTGGTTGATTATTGTAAGTGCCTTATACATCTCTGTGTACGTCGCAATTACTAATTTTTTTTTTCTCAAGCGAAGGGTTCCTGAAATTGCAATTTCAAAAGTGGCAGAGAGGAAAGGTAATTAAAAAAGTGTAAAATTACACTCCCTGTAATGTCATTCTTTGCTTTGCATCGATGGAATATTTCATGTGAATTGCGGTTGCAGTTAGTCGAGGGACACTGCTTGATGTTTTGACAAGGCGATGAAAGTAATAAAAAGAAAACTGGATGTTTTTGGTTCGTGGATTTAATTGTAGCTATAAGTTATAAAAATATTTAACGGGTACAAAATTCTCAAATTTTTAAACTGTCAAAATTCTCATTTTGTTTAAACCTTAGTCTAAAATATACTACAACATTGTAAGAACCAAAATATGCCCGTCATATATGTTACTAAGATGATCACGTTGCTAGGTACATCATTTTTAATGCTGTTTTCAAGAACTGCCATCATATGAATGATATATCTGAAATTACTCCCATGGAATCTCAACGAAATATTATTCCTTTACACTGCTTTCATTAAAACACTGACGGAATTTTCGATTCCGAGTTCTGAAAGCGTTTCATTCAAAACACTACCCCCCAAAAGCTGAGGGTTTTGTTTTCTATAGTAAATGAAAAAAAAATCCTATCTTAAATGTAATGTCTTATAACAATATCTTTTTTGCCCATCGAATAATAAGTAACTTTTCCCAGAAGCCAATCAAGTTATGTACATACTGTAAAGTAAACGATTGCAATAATACAACTCAAACATAGAAGCAAGTGCTTGATGATAACGATAAATAGTTAAGTGTTGTTTCATCACAAAAAAGTAAAATAAATTAGTTAGTTACAGTCTAACTGCTTCATATTTAAGTACTTGCGAATTATTATACAATTATTTGAATATTTTTCTGTAGTAAACAAAATAATTTGAAGACTGATTTGGATGATATTACTTTTTTCCCACTTGCCGAATCGGTCAAGTTCCTAAGTCCCGTAAAAATTGTAATTAATATATATATATACGTACTGTGCAAAAATAACTGGGATAAACGATCCAATTCAGAATACATAGCATCAGGCACTTTCTCGTAGATGATTTCGTCAGCAAGCGACATACATTTGTGGAATTATATATATATATATATATATATATATATTATATATATATATATATATATATATATATATATATATATATATATATATATATATATATATATATATATATATATATATATATATATATATATATATTTGGGAAGCGAATTCAAGTCCTCAATAAATTCACAATACGACGTGTAATTTTAGATTATCTATATTTAAACTTGATTAGATATAATAGTAAATTAATATATACATAAGGAGTTGAGTTGAGTATCAAGGTAACGTCTACAACCGTCACTGGAAAATACAAATATAGTTATATAGGTCGTCTTGCCCAATCTTCAGTTACAGGGCCGTCTGCCCTTTCACTCACACGACCTTCAGCATCGGCTTCCAGGGGTCAACTCATGAGTAACACCTCTCTCCGCGGGATGGCACTGTCGTCGCCTCGTTTCCTCAGCGCTGCGTTGCAAGCGTTCCCATATATATATATATATATATATATATATATATATATATATATATATATATATATATATATATATATATATATATATATATATATATATATATATATATATATAGCGACATACATTTGTGGAAGGGAGCTTGTGGCGGCCCAGTGGTACAGTGCGCTGGTTTTCGGTGCTGAGGGTTCTCGGATCATATCCTGGCGTCGCGCCACGAAAAATGCCTCCGTTCATGTCGTCCCTTCATAGGGGGTAATGCTGTCCGCCTATATGGTGCCCCCACAATAAAATGGGTAGTAAAAATTGCGGCGAAGTATAGGCGAATATCTGACGACAAGTGCCTCCGCCTTGGAAGAAAAAACATTTGTGGACGGTTAAAGCGCTGAATGCGCGGTGAGCATTGCAGACGAATCTGATTTAGGGGAAATTCAAAGAGGTTTGATTGTTGGTGCTCGGGCGATGGGTTATGGCATTACGGAGATACATGTAAAGTTTCGACTTTCACGTTCGACCATTTCAAGAACGTACCTCGAATAGGTTGGCTTGGTTTGGAGTGCGATGGTCTTTCTCTTTTGCGACACGAGGTCTAATTAGACCGGGAGCTACAGCTTAAAGTCAATGCCGAACGGCTACAAACATCGATGCCAAGAGTGGGATTCGAAATCACAGACTCTGGCACCGAATGCCAGCACCCTAGCCAATCGGCCATCGTCCGGCATTACCTCTAATAGGAGAATTAAGGTAAAACATCGAACCTACTGCAAAAGCGTTTCCGTCAAACGACTCTGGATGATCGCCACTGGCTTCGAATGTCGATAATTATATCTGGCAAAAGGATCATAACATTGTCGAAAATAACATCGGAATCTAATGCTGGGTCCTATACAAACATCAGCGAGATTACTCTACAACGTCCACTGCATGATATCGGCTAAGTATTAAGTAGCCGATGACCAACGACGTATCAGACAAGTATCCCAGCTTTTTTGGCAAAAATAAATAATATATATATATATGTGTGTGTGTCATGTCCCGTATTGTAAACTAGGTAAATTAGGTTAAAATGGGTTAAACTTAAGAAAAATAGCACAAAAAAGTAATTAAATATTGATAATTGATAAGAAAGAGTCAACAGATGGCGAAATTTGTCAATCTCTAGGCTTAAGATTTCATGGCCTTGGGAGGAATCATCGGATTTCTTGGGTCAGCAACGAAGCTTCTAGAATGTTCGAGGTACATGTTGAAAGCGCGCGTTTTTCGATGAAATGGGAATAGTGAAGTCAGAGCTATAGGAAAAACGAAATAGGACAGATGTGCATGTCGCGAAGTGGGGTGATTTGTAAAATGAGTTGAATAGCAAATGATTAAATAGTAAACAGAGCTGGAGACCCTTTCTAATTAATAATAAAGTAAGTCGTAAAGTCAAGATGTCATTATTCCCTCGGTCCACCACCACTGCACTGAAATGAATCGCATGAATTATAACGGGATGGAAGAATAAAATTTTTCTTTTCGGCTTTCCAGAAATCTATAAATTTTTTTAATGTAATCTTTTGCTAGATGGAAATTTTTCTTAATTTTACCCGCTAATCCACGAAGGGGCTTAGTAACTATTATTTCCCAGCTGTACTGAAAAATATTAGACTTGAATAATTTATGACCTAGTGCCTCATCATCTCAAGTGAAAAATAAGTTCCAAATGTGTTTAAAAAAACCTTTAAAAGTATATTTTTACTGTTTTCCCGAGAATCACGCCTGTAACAGAGTCATTTGCATATTTTTTAATTCGCTGTTCAAAAAGAGAAGATACGTAAAAATCTGAGCTCTAAAAAAAAACACTATAAAAACTTCATTATAATACTGTACGATCGCATTTTCATCATCCTTAGGGTTTCTCCTCTCAACGTAGGCAATTCATCTTTTCGAACCAGGATAATTAAGTTGCGACTCAAAGGAATGTTACGCGCGTGTGATTCTCTCTTCCAAAAATAAGCGCACTTTTTCACGTTTCGCTAGGGCACTTATTTGTTAGTTAAATTCGTAGCCTATTTTTCTTCGCGTCATTTATTTTAAAATAGCAAACTGTATTCGACAGGAAAATATAAAAAGAATATGTCAAGCTTTCTGTCGTTATTGTTTTACATCGAAACACTTATATATATCTGTGTGCCGGGGGTAAAAGGCACAAAGTCCAATTTTTAAAAGTAGACTGTTTAACTTTATTCTTTCATATTTTTTGCACTATTTTCAGTGGTGCAAAGCTCTAATTCTAAAATTTATACAGAAGAGACCTTGCGAAAAAGAAAACGTCACCACGTCTAATCGTTGTATCGAGGTAAAGAGCACTAAGTGGATTTTATTGTCCTATTGTAAAATTCAGTTACTGTGACTAAGTGCCTTTTACCTCGTACACAGATATATATATATATATATATATATATATATATATATATATATATATATATATATATATATATATATATAACCCGGCACCCATCTTGCTGACAGCTGTTTCATATTCAAATATTTATGAAAAATATTAAATCCGCGCCCTGATGAGATACCCTCAGCCTCAGCGATCTCACTCCCTTTTAATCTTTCATCCCCATATAACGGATTTTTTTTCAATAATTTCAGGCATAGTGACCTCAGCAGAGTGACAAGAACGTTCGGGGACACGTGTGTACCTTGAACTGAAACATAAACCAACAGACCACTTGTAAATCCTTCTAAGAAAGGATCTTACGCGCCATAATATTCATCAGGCCTGGACTTCCTTTCTGTCATCGTTCTGCTTCTTAAAAAGCACAGTTTCATCAACACGCGGAACTCGTTTTCCTCCATTGTGTGAGCAGTAACTGGCGTTGACCAACTAAAATGGCTCGCAATCTAAATGTGGAATCTGATTGCAACTTGGCATGCGTGCCTTTGAAGCATGATAAATGTGAGAGTGTAAACATTTTAGTGCAGTGGCGACATCTATCGGATTTCGCATGGACTTATCAAACGGCCTCGTGCTTGTGTCTGGGTTTCAGTGTTTGTGTTTGGGTCTGTGTATATGTGTGTGGTAACATATTTTTTTCATTGATGGAATCTCAAAACAGCTTTTATAACTAGTAATAGCACTTTATGTACATTGATATAACTTTTACATGATCTTAAAATATTCGTTCCTTAACAAATAGCCTAAGTTTGATGCCGTTTGAATTTTCACACAGGCAGAAAAATAGATGGATTAAATCGAGGTTATTTTATACTGAAAATCAACTTACAGAAAGCACTGAAAAGAAAAC
This sequence comes from Dolomedes plantarius, assembly GCA_907164885.2. Classification (NCBI taxonomy): domain Eukaryota; kingdom Metazoa; phylum Arthropoda; class Arachnida; order Araneae; family Dolomedidae; genus Dolomedes; species Dolomedes plantarius. Next base: position 177,830,325 of record OU015490.1, on the reverse strand, counting down.
GAGTGGTTTAAAAGTTTAAAAGAAGAGAAAATCGATTGAATTCCTTAAAACAAAGAAATTCAAGAGTCAACAACAACAAGAAAAATTTTGCAAACGTTTTTTGACACCGTTTGATATTATCTCTTTAAACTTTACGTTCCAGCTTACCATCGATATTTGGGAAGTCTATCCTGGAATTAGTTTCCACTATGCTTGCCCACACTTCAGCTCAAAGAAAATATATATATATATATATATATATATATATATATATATATATATATATATATATATATATATATATAAAATAAACAAGAAAAATAAGACGCTATTTGAGAAATATGTTGCGCTTTATCCAAGTTAAGGGATAAAGTTGATCCCCCAGTTTTACTGCATCTTTTTTTTTCAGCCGGGGTTTTCTCAATTTTCCTCCTATAAACGTGTATTTTTTGGGAAACTTTTCACTATTATTTTGCGAACTTTTATTGCGAAGCGTTTTTCGCAAACTGGAAAACGATTTCTGTCTCAAGGAGTTCGGCAGATGTCGGCGCTGCGTGCAGGTGCTCCAAATGTGGGAAATAAAAATGGGTAAAAGAAACTAAATTAAAGTGAAGTGAAAACAGGCGAGGGGAATTGAGTTTTGTACTCCACACAAATAGACTCGTTGGTTTGGAGGGAGAGGATGTTGAGAGAACTGCCCTGCGAACAGTAGATATTGAATGAAAATAAATTTGCTTTGCCGTAAAAAAAAAATTCAGCGTTCAGGTTTTGCACGCCAATCCGCAAAAATTGGCGAAAGTTGACGTCTAAAAGAATAGGAAACTTAGTTTTACTGCATATAGTTGTTGCATTTCTTTGGGTAATTCCATTTAATTTAGAAGATTATACAAAAACTTTCATTTCTAGCTTTAGAGGAAAAACTAGAAATGAAAGTTAATTAGTGCTTTATATCTGCAGCTACAATGACAATGGTTAGAGTACATGTAAAGCTTATTTTTTTTCATTAGCAGGACGTACAATTGTTTGAATATGCTGAATTAAAATTATTTACATCCAGGGTTCAAAACCCTGGCTCATACAGCGATGGTGACTGTGAGACTTTCATACATTGACTGTTAATACAGCATTATTTTCATTCAGCAGACCGTACATCGAAAAGACAGGTGTTTCAGGAGAAACGTCAATTTTCCTTCCACTGCATACAAATAAATGATATTTTCGTTTTGGTGTCGTTCATATCCGCACTCTAAAGCAACAAACTGCCTTTCGCACGAATGCTTAGTAAATATGAAACAAATATGGCGGTCTCAGGAAAATCTTTGTCAAATCAGGATACCGAAATCATTTAAATATGATTGATAAATTAATTATAGAAGAAGCCAAAAACTTTCATTTCTAGATTTAGAGGAAAAACTAGAAATGAAAGTTTTTGGCTTCTTCTTTAATTTGACGCAAGAAAAATACACCAATATAACTCATATAACATGAATTATAAATGTAACATCTATACATACAAAAATTACTAGAATTATATGAATAAAGTTATAAGAATATTATGATACTTTATCTATATAAATAAAGTATGGAAGAATTTAAAATTAAATACTAAAAAACAAAATAAATTTTAAATTAGCGCGTATTTGTTGTTTTATATATATTTATACTGTTTAATAGCATGATTGACCAATTTTATCTTATGTTTCTGAACTCAATATATTAAATACATTTTTTAAGATGCATTTATTATCTTTCTGAAATAAGATCTATTTTCGCAATGAGATTTTAGCTTCGTTTACGATAGATTATACAACAGTTTGGGACTTCAATATATTAAATATATTATCTGAGATGAAATTATTATCTTTCTGAAATAAGGTCTCTTCTAATCATACGGTTTTAGGTTTATATACAATAGATGATACAGCTGTTTCAGACTTCAGTATATTAAATAAATTATTTGAAATGCATTTATTATCTTTCTGAAATACAGTCTATTTTAATAATATGATTTTATGTTCATTTACGATAGATGATGCAACTGTTTGTGACTTCAATATATTAAATGTATTATTAGATGCCTATATTATGTTTCTGAAATAAGATCTATTTTAGCAATGATATTTTAGGTCAATTTACGATATATGATGCAACTGTTTCTGACTTCAATATATTATATATATAATTTCAGATGCATTTATCATCTTTCTGAAATAAGGTCTATTTTAATCATGCAATTTTAGATTCATTTACGGTAGATTATGCAACTGTTTCTGACTTCAATATATTAAATATATTATGTAAGATGCATTTATTATCTTTCTGAAATAAGGTCTACTTTAATCATAAGATTTCAGGTTCATTTACGATAGATGATGCCACTGTTCATTCGGAAAAAAAGAAATAAAAACCAATGAAGTCAAGAATATACGACATGAGACCTAACATTGATTTCAAGGCCTCTTGAACGAATTTTGGAGAGCAATGATTTATTTAACTTCCTAAAGGGATGATAGAAAAAAAAATCATTCTAGTACGGATATATTTTTTACCGAATTCCCCATTTTTTTCGCATTTTATTTCCACAATCCCCCCTTTTTTTATTCTAAGAAAATCCCTGGATATTTTCATTTTATTTTCATGGCAATTTCATGGGTCATCGGTCTTTACGCTCGAAGGTAATAGACACCAGGTACACTCAGATGATGAATAAAATACCACAGGGCGGAAAATGCGATTTAAACTATGCCGAGAAATGCCTGGCCGATAAATAATAGTGCAGTTACCTGGTGAGGAGGTACCACTGATTAAATAACGATAACTGCAAAAAAGTTTCTTGCAAGAGAAATACTTATAACTTTTATACTTACTTATATTACTATATATATACATACATACACACACACACAAAGTTAGCAATATCTGCAATGATTTCTACCACTTTTTATACAAGATTTAATTTTCTCACTAACATTTTAATACTTCTTTCCTATAAACGAAACATTAATAGTTAGAAATTATATATATATATATATATATATATATACATACACACACACACACACATATATATATATATATATATATATATATATACACTGAAGTGCCACTGAATTAGGGGTACCTACCTAGTAACGAGTTGGGCCTCCCCTGGCCTTGATAATGGCTGCCACACGACGAGGCATAGATTCAACAAGTTTCTGGAAACGTTCCACGGGAATGGCTTGTCAAATATTGGCTAAAGCTGTCCATATTTCAGTAAGGTTCTTTGGTGCTGTGTGATGGCCTTTCACGCCTTGTTCCAAAACATCCCAAAGATGCTTAATAGGATTTAAGTCTGGGCTTCTAGGTGGCCAATTCATGACAGAGAAGTCAGAGGAATGCTCATCCAACCAGCCAGTAGCCAACCGGGACTTGTGAGAGGTACAGTTGTCTTGCTGGAAAACTCCATTACCGTGCGGATAACAGAACAGCATAAACGGATGGAGGTGATCACCCAGCAACTCTACGTACCGAATTGCATTGAGGAAGGTTGGTACACGCACCAAAGATCCCAAACTGTGCCACGAAAAAACACCCCAGACCATGATTGAGCCACCATGCCCTTGTACAGTTCCAGCCAGGCATGCAGGATCCATGGCTTCATGAGCCTGACGCCATATTCTCAGCCTCCCGTCGGCGTTAAGTAGTCGGAATCGAGACTCATCACTCCATGCTACTCGTTTCCAGTCCTCTACACTCCAGTCTCTGTGCTCTCTTGCCCAGGCAAGACGTGCGGCCCGATGGCGAGTATAGAGTAATGGTACTCTCGTATGTCGACGGCTCCCGAAACCCATACGGTGAAGCGAACGTTGCACAGTCCGTTTACTGTCTGTACGACTGGCACCGTCATTAAACTGGGTGGTAATTTGAGCTAATGTTTGACTTCGCTGGCTACGTACAATACGCCTGAGCCGTCTCTCACCACGAACCGTCAAGGCTAATTGTCCTTTGCAGTTTGCCCGATCGATAGTTTTTTTCCCACCATCCATGTATTCTTGGTAGACTCTTGACACTGTCGACCTTGAAAATCCTAGCTGTCTGACGATTTCGGAAATTGAATGGCCCATGCGTCGCGCACCTACGATTTGTCCGCGATCGAAGGCGTCTAAATCAGGCAGTTTACCCATACTGGCAATTCCAACAGCTAATTCAGAACAACCACAGTACGCGCTATATATGCAGTTACCACAGCGCCCTCACTTGCGCATACATGATGCGCAGAGCTACACAATTTGCATAGGCTTTGCTATCCCTAATTCAGTGGCACTTCAGTGTATATATATATATATATATCATATATATTAAATATATAATAAAAATAATAAAATAAACTTTATTTTATTTTAATATTACCTTTGGACCATAAGACGCAACACAATTTTAAGTCGATTTTTTTACGTAAAAAGGTGCGCCTTATGATCTGAAATATACAGAATACAGAATTCCGCTAAAATAAGGCTTAAAATCTGGAGCCTTCTTTTTTTAGGACAGACGTTCCCTTTCTTAATATTAAGCCATATATCATACTCTCACTGATGATCGTCAAAATTCTTCCCATTCCTAAGAAAGGTAGAAGTATTACTAAACTTCAGTCCGAATCACTTAATTTATTCTGAGGCCACTTTAACAATCACTGTGTCACACTTCTTCTCTTAATTTCAGGCTAGTAATAATTTTATTTTATCCGGGAATATATTCTCAGACAGCCGTGGAAATTCACCCCGACAAATTTCATAGGGAAATAACACTTGCTGAGGCGATATTTGATTTAGTTGGGGCAGTCACCGTCTGGGTACATATCCAATGTACACAGACACGCAGATACATTATTACATATTATTCAAACACATAATCCATGTGCCATATGCAACATGAATATCTGTTTTGACGTTCACTGCAGAAATAAACTATTTGAATGACTTTTAAACTAAGATCTCTCATTATAGCTCTCTCTCTCTTTATATATATATATATATATATATATATTATAAATGTTACGAATTATATTATTAAATAGATTTTTTATTTTTATTAAGTAAGAAATTGAACATATAGTTATATACCTAACAAAATACAAAATATTCTTTTCTAAATATCATCTCATACATTTGAAGTGCGTCTCATGGTTCGAGAAATACGGTATTTATAATATACTACCCGAATACCCGTGCTTCGCTACGGAGTACATTCAAATTAAATACAATGGTCAAAGTATGCAATTAATTCCAAAAAATATATATATTTATAATAAATACAACTGTCAATATATGCAATTAATAGCAAAACATTTATTTATAAAAAAATCGTTATGGATATTTTTATAGACAAAATAATGTAGAAGAAAATATTGAAATTAAATACAACGGTCAATGTATGCAGTTTATTTGTATGTTTAATATCCATAAAACACACTAATTTTGAATTAAATTCTTATAAAACTTCCATCTCAATTAGTCTAGTGGTTAAATTTTATCTTTTATCGTATCTTAATTTTATTTTTTTTTGTCAATGTATATCGTTGTTATGCACGTGACGCAAAATTAATGTAAAGTATCACAAACAGAAAAGAAACTACGTGATCAGCATTTAATAAATTATATTCTAAAAATTAATCTTTAAAAATTCACCAAAAATCAGAAAATAGAGGTAAAGATTCGAAAAAGATTTCATTTTAAAGGAATTTTTATGATCTTTTTTGCGATATAAATTTTATAACCCTCAGATTATTATTTTAAATGCAAACTTTTGAAAAGTTACAAAAACAGCTTAAAAATTTAATTTAAAAATGTAAGAAGAATTTTCAAAAATCTTTCTTAGTGCACCTCTACACTATATGAAGAATCAACATGCAAAATTGCAGCCCTTTAGTTCTAGCGGTTTGGTCTGCGCGTTATCTGTCAGTCAGTCAGTCAGTTACAGAACTGTTTTATACATATAGATTTATAAATATTGGCATAAGGTTGATTAATGAGAGAATATGATACACAGGATCATAACTAACATAACGTTATAAACCACAAAAATCCTTATCTTTTAAACCTTAAAATCTGCAGTCTGAATTCAGAATGTTAGTATACTGAAAATTTATTTTCTTCTCCCCGAAAAGCCGTAATAAAAATATACAGCTTGAGATAAAGAAACCATGAATTCCTCTAGAACAGTCACTTCTGTTACTTAAACTTCGAGGAAGAATAGCTTCCCGTTCTGCGAACGTATATTTTTTGAATTACTGGGATGGAATTTCTTTCAGAGGAATGGCAACACTGCAGCGAGTGCCATAATAGCCCTATTAAGGGAAGGCAAGCGACTGAGAAGTGGTTTCATCTGCCATGCAAAAGAATTCGTATGGAAAAACTGGCATTCGTTCCCTGTCATAGAACTGCGTTTCCTAGCAACTGGCGGTCAATAAGGACAGGTGATATCTCCTCTTTCTCGGGATTTTGCCTCGGAAATGCTTAAATACTTTAAAAGACATTTGCGGAATCAGTTCGAAAAGCTAGATTCAAATGCTTTTGAAAGATCAACCGCTCCATCTTGGTAGGAAAAGCAGCCCGATGTGGAGTTTTGTACAAAATTGAAATCTTTTGAAAGTTATCATCTAGACCAGTGATTCCCAACCTTTTTATACATGAGTACCACCAGAGTACTTTGTTAGGGTCGTGGCATACCAATGGTTATGTTCTAACGTTTAGAGTGGGGAGGGGGAAATAAATTCTTTACACATATGAACAACTTTACAAAATGTATTCAAGTATACATTTTGTACAATTTTCAAGAAATTTCTTGAAAATTATCCTCTAGACCAGTGATTTCCAACCGTTTTATACTTGAGTACCACCAGAGTACTTTGTTAGGGTCGTGGCATACCACTGGTTATATTATAACTTTTTAAGGGGGGGGGTTAAAATAAATTCTGTACACATATGAATAACTTTACAAAATGTATTCAAGTGTAAATAAAACACAATAAAGAAAATAAATCCATAAAACTACAAAGAGCAGCTTATACGTAACTGTTACTAACACATGGCCAAAAACAATTTCCCAACACTAAAATATCTTTATCAGAAGGCTTAATGTGACACTTCCTTATTTCTTGTTAGAGCTTCTATATCAGGTTCAATAGGGATTAACTTTAATCTTAAGTCATTTTCCACACTCAGTCTATCCCTGTACTTGTTTTTCATATACACTAGCTCTGAAAACCCTTCTGCGCAACACCTCGAATGCTCTCGATGCTGTACCACCAGTTGGGAACCACTGATCTAGACAACACAAATAGTTAAACTATCACAATAAGCAGAAAATACTAAAAAAGGAGCAAGAAGATACGAAACCAAACGCACGGAATAAACAGCTGAAATGTACTGAATATTTTATGCAAGAGGAAATGGACCACAAAAATAAAAGTATTTGACACATTGATCTTTGCTAAGCAGTTTTGTAACTTATTAATTTCATGCAATTTTAATGTATGTTCACTTATGAGTATAGATACGAAATTTTCGTATTTACGAAATAGATGCGAATAAATTCAAAATTTGCCGATATGAACGAATTACCACGAAAATAATTTTTTTGCTACTTTTCGGTGAAAACTCAGTGATAAACGGCATTTTAAGCGAAATTAGGTAATAAAAGTAATAATTTATTAACATAATTGACCATCCACGGTCTTTAACTGAGAGACCTCATTCTCGAAATTTACTTATTACTTATTGCTAAAGACTTAAGGAAGAGAATGGGGAGACTTCTACATACAAGCGTATTAGTCTCCCCATAGGCATACAAGTGTGTATGAGTAAAAATTGTTTCCATCAATTTAAACGGTATGAGGTACAAAGAGCAGAAACACCCGCCCCCTAATAACGCAGAATAAACAAAAGCAAAATTTGTTAAATATGATCCTTAGCACCGGAATGTGTCTGAGTCAAAAGTATTTTCATAGATTTAAACAATACAGAGCGACAGATAGAAAATACACATCCCCCTAATAACGCAGAATAGACAACAGCAGAATTTGTTAAAAATGACCCAACGCATCTAAATGTGTTACAATGAAATTTATTTTCATCAATTAATTGGAACAATTCAGAGCGACAAAAAGTGCAAACAGGAGTCCCCTAACGACTCAGAATAAAGAAAAGCAAAATTGGTTCAATATGACACTGAAAATTTAAATGTGTCTCAGTTAAAAGTACTTTCATCAATTAATTGGAACAATACAGAGCGACAAAGAGGAAAAACACTTGCACACTAACAATGCAGAATAAAGAAAAGCAAAATTGGTTCAATATGACACTGAGAATTTATATGTGTCTCAGTTAAAAGTACTTTCATCAATTAATTGGAACAATACAGAGCGACAAAGAGGAAAAACACTTGCACACTAACAATGCAGAATAAAGAAAAGCAAAATTGGTTCAATATGACACTGAGAATTTATATATGTCTCAGTTAAAAGTACTTTCATCAATTAATTGGAACAATACAGAGCGACAAAGAGGAAAAACACTTGCACACTAACAATGCAGAATAAAGAAAAGCAAAATTGGTTCAATTTGACACTGAGCATTTAATTGTGTCTCAGTTAAAAGTACTTTCATGAGTTAGAGCAGTATAATGTGACAGAGAGCTAAACCTATACATCCTAACAACTCTGAATAAACAAAATCATAATTCGTTAAAAATGATCCTAGGCACTGAAATGTGTCACAATCAAAAATATTTTCATCAATTAGAACAGTACAGTGCGAAAGAGAGCTGAAACACGTGCTTCCTAATAACACAGAATCGACAAAAGTAGACATTCCTTTAAACACGTATTATCGGCGGTTCTTTATTTTATTGATCACAATTTCTCATCAACTCCCTGGAACTTCCCAACTCCAGACTCCTTCGGCGGCGAATCACGCCCCCTTAACACAATTCCTTTCATAACGGTTCGTTTACCACCGACAATAAACAGCGCGCCATTATGTTTCCTGCAGCCCCAGACAAGAAGTTTTTCTCACTGAGGTGACAAATTAAATGAACACATCTACACCCCCCTAATGATCGGAGAGTGGAGACACATTCTCCGCCTCATTTGCATACATAACCGGGCAAGGGAAGATAAGGGAAATTTCAAGATGTTGCTCATGCCGTACGAATTACTTGTTAATGCTGGACAATGCTGAACAGAGGCAAATAAAAGATCTTTTACTGTAATTGATTATTTCTACGCCCGTAATAAAAGCTTTATTCCCTGCCGCAAAGGGAGGAGACGACCAGTTCGAATTGGTAGTTTATTATCTGTTAGCAGATTTTACGCAACCCGCTTATATAAAATCTGAACCAAATTAATATCTGACAAGATAAATTTATCCTTTTTATGCATCAGCCTCGTTGTTAAATTGAATTCTCTCGCAAGCGTTGCTTGGCATTCTTTTATATTGGATCTACGGAAAAGAGGCGTCACTGGTTTAAGTACTGCAAATTAAAGGAAGTGGATGGCGGGAGGAATAGAGATGTGTTGTTTGAAAAACAACGTTGCTTATAGGTTTCTCGATTAGTTAGTTGTATTTATATTTCCAGATTACGGTAGCGCTTTATTTGAATGAAGCTAAAACTTAATACGATTCTACATGATTCACTTCCTATGAGAGGATATTAGGGAATACATTTAAGGAGAAAAGAAAGCTTTTAGAGCTTTCATCACCCTGCACTAACTAGGATACATTTTAGAAAAGCTTTCAAGCTTTTGCCTCGAGCTCAGCTTTTGGTAAAACTGAGTTTAGAGCTAAACGCACAGTGTTTCGTTCAAGTAGGGTCAGCTTCAATTACCTTCATGTTGCATCCACCCACATCGTTTAGTGATTGCTGTCTCAAGCTTCCTCTGTGAACTAGAACTCAAGCTTCCACTGTGAAAGGTATCGTGCCCGGGGCACGATACCTTTTTGGCACCCCCAATGGTCTTGGGGACTATTTGGCACCCCTCTGCGAGTGGCGCCCGGGGCATGAGAGACCCCCTTGGTCCCTCCCCTAGCTACGCCACTGTGTAAGGTTCTATAAATGTAAGATGTTAAGTTGACGCGCAGAGGTAACACATTTAAAAAATGAGTTTTGTGTTATCCCCTACTTACAACTTTACTATTCGTGACCCTATGGAAGAACACACAAAGGATTTAAAGAGCAGTGGTAATTAATTAGAAAGAAAGCTAGCTGCACACGGAAGAGTGCCCCGTTTGAAACACGTCTGAATAAAAAAGTTTTATAGTATATTTGATAATAGAGAACTCCGAAAATACATCTGAGGCATCGTTATTGTGTCTCTCACGTCTCGCCATTTATGCTTTCGACGTTTTTGTCTTTCGTATGTAGATGGAGCCATCTATCGGTTGAAATAAAAGAGTTCCGCTAAAAAATACTTATTTATCGTCGATAATCTTTAAAAACGAGTTGCTTCTTTGACACGGCGCAACTGGTTGCGCCGTGTGCGTGGCTACATTCAATTACATAGGTTACGACTCATAACGGACTGGTTAGTGATTTGAGTCGGTTATCAGTTTCTTTTGAGTTGCTCCGTGTGCAGACGGCCTTAAATATATGGTCTCGAGGCGCGGTAGTTACAATTCACCCCATAATCTTGTCTCTTATTTTAATACAGTCGAACCCCGTTATAGCGAACTTTAAGGGACCAAAGGTTTTGTTCGCTTTATCCGGTGGTTCACTCTATCCGAACCGCTAAGAAAAATGCTATAGTTCACAAAATGTATAACTCATTAGTTTCAACGTGTATTCAACAATGATGTATTAAAAAAAAGATAAAAATCTATTAAAAATGATCATTAATGAATTAAATCGACTAAAATCGATTGCATTAAACTGACAATACTAATTAAATCACGTACAACAGGAAAACGGCGGAACCAAAATTTTCGTTCGTTATATCCGTGAGTTAGCTATAACGGGGTTAGACTGTACGTGAGAAAAACTAATCAGAATTTAAGGTAGCGTCTAAGATTCGTTTCGTATTTTTAACAAGTTCCTTTGGATGATTATGCCAAATTTAGCGGTTAAAGTGAAAATTTTCTTTTTTTGCTTTTCTTCTTTTATGAAACAGGTACATCAATGTCATTTTGGCATTGTCTTCTAATGTAGACGACAGGGTGGATTCAGTCTTTGAATATATTTTAACTCAGGTGCCTTCAATCTACTGTTTTAATATTTACTAAGCATGTGTGCCTGCTACAGTAGTCGCTGGCGACACTAACTTTTATACCATGTGTGTCAGAAAAGTAAGGACTATTTATTCAACCAATGTTACATCCAACCATTATGACTGGCTGGTATTATTTATAATACAAATCAATTAAAAAAAAGCCCATTAGCCACATCTAGATCTGTAAGTACACTCAAAATCCTAATGTTTCATATATTTATCCTGAGAAAACATTTCATCCATTCAAGTCTGCTTCATTACTCTTTCAGGAAAAGTTTCAAACATAAATGCATCAAATAGGTTGGAATATATAAATATTTTAAACCTGACATAAAAATGTGTCACAACAAAAATGTTTGATAAGCTTTCAAAAACGAATGCAGCGTCTCAACGTGCAAGGAGCATTCCTAACTTAATTGAACAATCAATTATTTGATCTTGACAACAAAGAAGTCACTTCAAAAATTTGTTCATTAATAGCCGAACATCTATTGCGTCTCAGTCTGCAGGACATTCCAAACTTTATTGAATAATTGATCCACATACACAAGGCGTCCCTGCAAGAACACATTCATTAATGTAGGGATATCACGCGTTTCAAAATCTTATAGATGAAGAAAGCCTAGATCGAAGTTTTATCTAGAAACATATATGTCTACATTAGAAGCGTCGGAAAATGTGTTTAGAATGCAAATATTTTTTTTAATCAAATAACCAGAACGTTTGTGAGACACATAAAAACGATTTCGAAATTTGAATTTCTTTCGAAAACAAAAACCTAACACATTGGAGGCTAATAGATTACAGTAAAATCTTGAGTATAATACGTATATTTTTTTTTCACATTTAAGTCTGCAAAAATGAGGGTGCGTATTATACTTGTGTACAAAAACACGCATTTTTAAACATTGAATAAACGACAAACAATTGATGAGCTGTATTGTAGTGAAAGTGATTAAGATTGATAATATGACAGTATTGTTGGTTTTGAATTAAAAATTTAATTTTTTTTCTACCGAATTTGAAGTTTTCGTTTTTTTATTACAAATTTTATTTATGTTAATAAGTATTTGTGCAATTTTTAAATAAAATACTGAAAAGTTATGGGTGCGTATTATAGACGAATTAAATTTTTTTTCCGAAAAATTCGCGCAAAATCAAGCATGCGTATATTTACACGTGTGCGTATTATAGTCAAGATTTTACGGTAGTTCTCATACATACGAGTAAGCAAAACGTTTTGAAAATCTTTATTTTAAATTTTTTGTATCTTTTTGCACTCAGATCAAGATGACGTCTCTACAAAAGAGACTGATTTGTCAATCTTTAATTTATTGTATGAAAAGCAATTCTAGCGTATCAACATGCACGGCATTCAAAACTTAAACAATTAACTATTTCATCCTGAGAACAAAAAAATCACTTCGAAAATTTGCTCATTATTATCTGAAAATTTAAAGCACAGTAAAAGATAATGTGGAAATTTTAAAGAAAAATTTCTACAATATCTTTTCACAAAATCTTAATTTTAAAATTATGATCGATGCTTTGATAATCTGAATTTATTATGGAAAACCAAGTACTATACATTACTTGATCGCACACTGTTGATCTTTTGAAGGCTAGTAAAATTTAACGAAATTGTTGTTATATTCGTATTTAGGACCAGCCCGGCAACGATCCAGAAACTGGTCGTCCATATGTTATTAATAATTTATGTATCATTTCAAATTAGGTAAAAACACCTTTGGCAAACAGTGGTACTAATAAAATTTGGACAGCAACTAAATATAAGGGAAGGTTAAAATCAAAAGAAAATGTGTGTGCCTTTGAAATCATTTGTTAAAATTGGTAACTAATAGATTAAGTAAAGTTTTAAAATGGTCAAAAGATTTGTGTACGATGTAAATCGTCCGAAATAGCTGACTAACAACTGAAAAATAAAGCAAGGTTTTAAAATTAACAGGAGATTTATAAGTCCTTTAAAATCATTTGTTAAAACTAGTTAGCAACTAATAGATTAGGTTAAGTTTCAAAATGAGCAAAAGATTTCTATACGACGTAAATCACGAGTAAAAGTTGGATACCAACCGAAAAATAAGGCAATATTTTAAAAATTTACAGAAGATTTACTGTATATGCCTTTTTAAAATCATTTGTTAAAACTAATTAGCATTTAATAGATTAGGTTCGGTTTTAATATGAGCAAAATATTTCTATACGACGTAAATCATGAGTAAAAGCTGGATACCAACCGAAAAACGAGGCAATGTTTCAAAATGAACAGAAGATTTGTATGCCTTTTAAAATAATTTGTTAAAACTAGTTAGCAACTAATAGATCAGGTTGGGTTTTAGAACGAGCAAAATATTTCTATACGACGTAAATCATAAGTAAAAGCTGAATACCAACGGAAAATGAGGCAATGTTTTTAAATTAACAGAAGATTTGTATGCCTTTTAAAATCGTTTGTTAAAACTAGTTAGCAACTAATAGGTTAGGTGAGGATCTAAAATGAGCAAAAGATTTCTATACGACGTAAATCATAAGTAAAAGCTGGATACCAACCGAAATATGAGGCAATTTTTTAAATTAACAGAAGATTTGTATGCCTTTTAAAATCATTTATTAAGACTAGTTAGCAACTAAGAGATTAGATAAGATTTTAAAATGAATAAAATATTATTTGTAATCAGATTGTTTTTAAAAAAAGCTGGTCAGCAACTGAAAAATAAGGTAAGGTTTTAAAGTTCACTGAAGATTTGTATTTAATATATATGACCAATAAAACCTGCCTAACAATTTGAAAACAAGACAAGTTTTTCAAATGAACAAAACATTTGTATGAGAGGTAAATACTCAGCAAAAACTGGTTAGCAGCTAAAAAACACGGCACGTTTTTCACATGTAGAAAAAAACTATGTATACCATATAAATAAGCATAAGGCTTTACACAGCTTTTAAATATATCTGAAATGCCCGAGAAAACACAGCACAGCGTTTTACACTTCGAAAGAGATTCGTTATTTCTGACCCTCTAACAATATTTTCCTCCCCGTAACTTTTATTTTCCATGGCCAACAAAGTAAAAAGAAAGCTAGTATGATTTATTTTGTTTTGAAACACGACGCCGGAAGAATTAAATTTATGAAAAATGTTGCCAAACTACACTTGTTTCGCCATCAAGGATTCCAGCTACCATCTCTCTCTAATAAGCGAGTCTTGGCCTTCTAATTTCTCCCCAGAGGAAACCAACTGTTCGCGTCAGAGAAGAACGAAATTAATTATGAGGGCATTGTGGAGAGGGAGGATGCGCTGCCCAATCACAATTGGAGGATGCCTCGAAATTTTTCGCCGATTTTGTTCGAAGTGAAGTAGTTTTCTAGATTGAGAAGTTTTCATTTGTAGTAAAAATCACCGCAGAAAGGGTAGAGAGAAAGCAATAAAATATAATTGGCTTCAAATGGAGGGAAATAGTTTTATGGGGTTAAAAAATATTTATGAGGCCGATATGTTATTATATTAAATTAGTAGTTTTTAGAGAAATGTTTCACAACCTTTCATGTACACGTAATTACACGAGTTTATACATAAATAACATTTATCTAACAGAGCAATGACTCAAATATGTTTTTTCTAAAATAGCAGTATAATTAAGACGGAAATAGACGTAATGCTTTACAGTAAGGATCAAAGGTTGGAAAGTGCACAGATCTTTCTCATACTAGAGAGTAAGTTCGTTAGCTTTAGCAGTGGTGTACCTTTTTGGAACACAAATAGAAGGATCCGGATTTGAGTCCCGATTAGTGGAGGATCAAATAATGATCCTTCAGGTTAGAAGGTGCACTAATCTTTCTGATGCTGCAGAGAGAGAGAGCTACATTTAGCAGTGGTGTACCGGTTTGGAACAAAAATAGAATGCTCCGGATTTGAGTCCCGATTAGCGGAGAATCAAATAATGATCCTTCAGGTTAGAAGGAGCACCAATCTTTCTGATGCTACTGATAGAGAAAAAGTTAGCTTTAGCAGGTGTATCGGTTTGAAATACCAATAAAAGGTTCAGGGCATGGGTCCCGATCGGTGAATCTTGAAAAAAGTAAAAGAAATATACCACTTAAAGTATGCTTCATTACCTATAAAGGGACTAACTGCTTCATGTCACCCAATTATTATACAGTATACAGTTTCAAAACTGTAATACCAATATTTCAATTATTCAGTATTATCATAAACACTTCATCCTTCACTAGATTAATTAGAAGCGCAGAACTCCCACGCAAGAGGAAATCTGCGAATATCTCTAGAATACAAAACGTTGACTTATCTTTTACTACTTTAACCCTTCATCGGACACGCCAATTTTTTGAACACCAGCAGGCGCGGAACACCAGATGGCACAAAGTGCAACGTCTCTCTCAACCTTGATTATTCCTTTTGTAATAAACTTTTTTTTCAAATTGAAAACAACAGTTCTGCGTTTTATGACAAGATATAAAATGTTGATAATATTGAGATATATTTATAATTAAAGACCGAAGAATGCAGACAATCGCCTTATTTCAAAACTGTTCGGTTTATTGGATCTAAGGACAACTTGCGAACTGATTACTATCTTGTCCAAAAACCTAAAAAAACAATGTTTGACGACAAGTGCCTCAATTTAAAAAAAAATTGGATTTTTGGACTAAAAAAAATTTTTTAATTATTTTTAGTAATTTTAATTTTTTATAGTATATATATATATATATATATATATATATATATATATATATATATATATATATATATATATGACAGGGAAATTAAACACAAATCAATATGAGGCATTCATAAAACATTCATAAAACACTCAATTTCATGACAACGGATTAATGTCAACTTACATATTTCTTATGACAATTATAGTCATGAAAGAAGATGGTATGGTGGAACAAAACATCCTTCCACGAATTTCTACTTCATAGGTTTCCCCTTGCAGTATTTCTCTCGCATAAAATAACAGCCAGCGGTGTTCGATTTTAAGGAGGGTGGGATGAAACGGGGGAAAAGAGGATAAAAGACAATTGCTAAGCAATAATTTTGCGGCTGTCATACCTCTAATTACGGCAAGCACACTAATTTCTCTCCCGAGGATCTCTTCACCCTCGACCGAGAACAAGAACAAAATTGATTATTGAGAGGGAATTATGAACTCTCTCCTGAAATTGGGGGAATGGAAAGAAATTTAGTACTTTCCATTCGCATCGCAGACATGTGATATCGATGTTATATTTTTCATAAAGATGAGCACTGAAAGTTCTCAAAAAAATTTTGTTGCACGGAAAACATTAAAACACTGAATGCAAAAGAATAAAAAAAATGGGATATTAAAGTCTACCACTTTGTTTTTCATTTATTAGCACTAAGGTGCTACTGCTTTTTTCTGACTTTTTTTAAAGTTTGCTAACATTTCCCAGAAAACAGGTAATTTAGTAATGTTTTTGTGACTTCTTCAGAGGAAGAAAAAATAAGGAATTTAAATAAATTTTAATTCCTTATTAATTTTTTTAGCACTAAGATGTTATTCTTATCCGATTGCGTTTATGTCTATTCACAATGTCGGTAAAATTTCCTATAAAACCTATTTATCGTTGGCCTTATTAACAAACTCCGTAACTCCAAAAAATACAATTTTGGGATTTTAATGCTGGTTTATGGTCCTTGTACAACTCTGTCAAACCTCAAAAATCCAAAAAAATTTAGTTCATCCAAAAAAGGGAAAAACAATACATACTATGTAACTTCTTAACTCAACTGTTGTTAACCTTGTAACTCCACTTTAATTATGAAAATGTTTAATTACATAACAGTGTGGCCTATGTATATCTCAGAACACTTTAACATTTATCTTTGAGAATAAACGATAGCAATTTATCTTTACACTGCCAAATAAACCATATTTTTTCATTCTGTAAAAAGTGGTTTGTCAATTAGGAAAATGATATATAAAAGATAAATACCACTCACTGACTGACTTATCACTGTATCTCTACAACCATAAAGCCTAGGCAGCTGAAATTTTGTATAGGGTTTCTTCATAGGACCTGTTCACATAGAATCCGTCGTATATATATATATATATATATATATATATATATATATATATATATATATATATACCACTAAGTTAAATACCACTCTGATTGACTGATCACTATATCTCTGGAGCCATAAGGCCTTGGAAGCTAAAATTTTGCATTGGGGTTCTTCTAATGCTAGGTTCTCACTATTTTTTTTCATTCAACCTTTGAAGAGGTTAAAATAAGCCTAAAATTCCCAAAATTAAAAAAACCTCAAATCTATATTTAATGGCAGATCACGATCGTTAAATTACAGGGTGAACTCCTCTAAGGAATGGCATACTTTACTGCTAAAGTTAATTTAAATCAAATTAACCAAATGACATAATGGATTGTATTCCATCGCGAAGCCCGCGTATTAAGCTAGTAAGCAATATAGCAGTCAATGGCTTCCTGACGTTTAACAGAGAAATTGGGGGAAATAACATAGAAATGCTTAGGCGATATTTAAAGGGGGAAGAAAAAATAATGGATTTAATCAATAACACCTTTGTGAGCATTTAAAATCTAGAACCGTGATTTTCTCTCCAGCATTAAGGTGCTATTGCTATTCTTTGGACAGATTTGTGTCTCTGTCTTTTTCAATTTCGCCAAAATTTCCAATAAAACAAGCAATAAAGTATTCTCTTGTGGTGTTTAATAGAGGAAGGAAGAATAAAACAACATAGCAATGTCTAGGCGATGGTTCACAGGGAATGAGAAAATAATGAATTTAATCAATAACACCTTGATGCGTATTTATAATCTCGGACAGATATTTTCCTTAGTTTTTTTAGCACTAACTAAGGCGCTATTGTTATCTTTTTGACAAACCTGTGTCCCTGTTTTTTTCCCTGTTTGCCAAAGTTTCTAATAAAACAAGTTATGCATCAATGCCTTGGTGAGGTTTAACTGAGGAGTAAAAAAAAATAATGAATTTAATCAATAACACATTGGTGCGTATTTATAATCTCGGACCGAGATTTTCCACAGATTTTTTAGTACTATGGCGTAATTGTTATCTTTTTTGACAGACCTGTGTCTCTGGATTTTTTAAGTTTGCCAAAGTTTCTAATAAAACAAGTTATATATCAATGCTTTTATGACATTTAACTGAGGAGTAAAAAAATAATGAATTTAATCAATAACACCTTGGTGTGTATTTAAAATCTCGGACCGAGATTTTCCCTCAGTTTTTTTTAGCACGGAGGAGCTATTGTTATCTTTTTGAAAGACCTGCGTCTCTGGCTTTTTCAAGTTTGCCAAAGCTTCTAATAAAACAAGTTATACATCTATGCCTTGGTGACATTTAACTGAGGAGTAAAAAACTAATGAAATTAATCAATAACACCTTGGTCCGTTTTTATAATCTCGGACCGAGATTTTACTCAGTTCTTTTAGCACTAAGGTGCTATTGTTATCTTTTTGAAAGATCTGCGTTTCTGGGTTTTTCATGTTTGCCAAAGTGTTTAATAAAACAAGTTATATATCAAAGCCTTCGAGACGTTTAACTGAGGAGAAAAAATATAATGAATTTAATCAATAACGCCTTGATGCATATTTATAATCTCGGACCGAGATTTTCCACAGATTTTTTGGTACTATGGCACAATTGTTAGATTTTTTTTTACAGACTTGCGTCTCTGGTTTTTTTAAGTTTGCCAAAGTTTCTAATAAAACAAGTTATACACCAAAGCCTTGGTGACGTTTAACTGGAGAGTAAAAAAATAGCGAATTTAATCAATAACACCCTGATGCATATTTAAAATTTCGGATCAACAGTTTTTACAATTTTTTTAGAACCAAGGCACTATTATCTTTTTTGACACATCTGCATTTCTGGCTTTTTCAAGTTTGCCAAAGTTTCTAATAAAATAAAAAAAATACAGCTATGCCTTGTTGACGTTTAATTGAGGAGTAAATAAAAACAATGAATTTAATCAATAACACCTTGGTGTGTATTTAAAATCTCGGACCGATATTTTCCACAGTTTTTTTAGTACTATGGCGCAATCGTTATTTTATTTATTTATTTATTTATTTATTTACTTTTGACAGACCTGCGTCTCTGGCTTCTTTAAGTTTGCCAAAGCTTCTAATAAAATAAGTTATACAGCTATGCCTTGGTGACGTTTAACTGAAGAGTAAAGAAATAATGAATTTAATCAATAGAACCTTAGATCATGTTTAAAATTTGGAACCGAAATTTTATGTTTTTTTTTATTGTAAAAATGCAAGAATTCAGTGGAAGCCCCATAGAAGGATTGGGAGTAATAATATTAGCTTTCTTTTTCTGGCGATAATAAAAAGAAGCCGTATAAGATAATTTATCCAAGCATTCTACATATATTTTGATCGAAACATTAATGCTCACATGTCTTCTGATTTCTATGATAAGAAACTTTCTTTAAAATGAACAATACACATCACAGGATCGAAAAGGCTTCATCTGCAGCATTTTCTATTATTCGCTAAAGTATAAATCTATTATCGTACAATCAAAACATTTGCATTCCACTGATTTTTTTTTTTTTTTTTGTCTTCTTTTGCTATCACTTATATGGGCTTTAATCTTCGAAGGGAAAATACAATGCATTTTGCAATCGATACACCTTTGTGTCTATAAGAATGTTTGAAAACTTTGAGAGATGCTATTTATCATATGGTCGAAACATTTGAATTTTTTTTTATTTGTCTTCGGAACTATTTACTTTCTTCTCAAAACAAACACTACGAACTTTATGATCCAGAAAAATATGACTGAATCACATTTTTCTATTGCTTTCTTATGAGAAAATATTCCTCATGTCATGCCAATGCGGGGCACTTGTCACTGGAGATATCTGCACATAATCCGCGAGAATTGTTGGTAGCTTTCAACGGGGGCACCGTATAGGTGAACCAACCCAAAGCCCTGATGTTGAAGAGGCCCTGATGTTTGGGAGTACTTATTCAAAATTGAAGACCCTTCAATTTTGAATAAGTACTCCCAAAGACAACATCTGGGGGGTCTCTTACCTTTTATCACCCTCTCTGACATCATAGGAGGAGTGTTCGGAATTCAGATTTAACGTGCCCATATCCAGCCTAGCAAGAAGGTATTTAATGGTGTTCGTTGGTGATTCGAGCCGAGAACTTCCAGTTTCAAGCCCAACGCGCTACCACATGGCTACCTCGAGCACAAAAGTTTATTATTCTGCTATCGATTCACTTGTTTCAACTAATCATCCTCAAAGAAGAAAAACTCCATACACCAACAAAGGTCTAATAATGCTTATAAATGCAGTAATTTACAAAAATGTAGCTTGAGTACTTGATTTAATTTTAGTGCGGTGGTACACATTTAATTAAAGATAGTGAGTTTAACTTACCGGGTCCATTTCAAGTGGATTATAACTTAAGAATATTCAGGGACTTACCTAGAAAAAAAATACAATTTGTTAGGAAAAAATATTGGAAATGCGAATTCAACAAAATTTTATATGAATTGAACAGAATTGAACGACATCATTCTCTTATAATACGATTATCTTTATAGTGAGATAAAAGAGTATATCATTTCTGCTTCGCAATGATGTTCAGACACACATTGTCAGCGTAGATAAACCAATGATGACTCCATACACAGCTTTACATTTAAAATCAAATACAGGGTTTAATACATACTAAAAGTAAAGCAATTTTCATTTTTTATTTATTTATTATTTTTATTTTTTAAGAATAAGATGTATAGACATTTATGCCAGTATTATGTACATAATATACCAGCAATATATTTTAGGTTTTCAAGTTTGATATATTATATTTTCTAAATAATACAGAGCAGAAAAAATTTGCTTAATTGAAGTGTTAATAAAATGTACATAACGACACACACACAATATATATATATATATATATATATATATATATATATATATATATATATATATATATATATATATATTCGTCGTTTTGCGGGGTGACCGACTAGAGAAGTTCAAATGTATAAAAATACTCTATACAGTGAAACTTTTCCAGCCGGATATGCCTATTCGAAGGCCATATTATATTCACAACCGATTGAACACTCCATAGAGCCATTGTTTTGGAAGAAACCTCTTTTCGACGACCACCCCTCAAAACGGCTACTTTTTCTCTGATCCATTACTGGCCTGCCATATATATATATATATACATACAAAATTTAAATATACCAAGTTATTGGCTTTTTCGCAGAAATATAATTTCGACCTGAGTCTTTTGTACAAAGAGATGTACTTTTGTATACAAAATTGATAGATTTTAGCCTTTTATAGAAGTCAAAAGATTTTTGTTTTTTATCAATACTAACAAATATCTAAAAATCACTTTTTTTTTAACTTAAGCCATATATACCGGGCACCATATATCCATATACATATATGTGTGTGTATATATATATATATATATATATATATATATATATATATATATATATATATATATATATATGTGTGTGTGTGTGTGCGTGTGTGTATGCATGCATGTAGTTATATACTATTTACTAACACAGCAATTAAGCAATTTTTTCTCCTACAGTTTTTAACAAAATATTTCACTACATCTTATTAGATAACTGCTTCAATGCACACACACACACACACACTCTTAACAGGATATAAATTTTCGTTCCAAGTATTCACTTTCTGCATTCAGAAACGTGGCACGGGTTACCAGCACAGCAGATCGTGATTTAAGACCTCCGCAAATCCTCATTTCTACTGCGTGAGAGAGCACAAAATGCTTCGCGGTCCAATACACGATTTGGAAGACACAGGGACGATGCTTTTGACGCTAATCTTCTGCGGTCGCAACTGCGATAATTAAAGCCGGAGCTATAACTCTTTGCGCGGGGACGTCGCACTTGAACGGCGAAAAATGAACAGTATTAATTACTTGTGGGGAGACTAAAAGCCTGCAGTACTGTGCTCCGCAGCCTAGCAATGTAAATTATTTTCTTATTAGGCATGACTTCTGTCAGCACAAGATTTCGAAGTCGCGTATAAGCAATGAAATGCTAGACATAGGTATGAATTCTCAAGAATCTCACGAATCGAATTACGAGTAAAGGCTACGAAATTTTAATTATTTTATTTGCACAGAGTTTGTAATTTTTTTCTTCCCTAAAAGAGATCGTTTAAGCCTTACATCTCCCCCTTCCCCCGGTTTTTTAGGGGGGGGGGGCTAACGTAAGATTTTCTAAATTTTTTGTCACTATTGATTTTTTTCAATCATTAAATTTATTGAATATTTCGCAGTAAAAGTTATGCACATAAAATCGTTAACAGTAAATACAGGGTGCGGCAGAAAAAAACTTTCCGATTTGGAACGTCAATAACAAAAATACAAAGCAAGGTAAAGAAAGAAATCTTTTATACCTGAGAAGTACACAGTATGCCATTGTCATCCATTAAGTTTTAAAGTTTACATCAGTTAAATGGTGACCGTCATTTTTGATGCAGTTTTGAAATCTCTTTCGGAAATTTTGCATGGATCTGCGGAGCATGCCACGCGGAATCACCGTGATTTCTTGCGTAATTGCTGCCTTGAGTGCTTGTGAGTTTGTTGGTACACTTTTGATTTGAGATAGCCCCACAGAGAAAATTTTTGTTATTTCGACACCTTCCTTCAAGTGTCACATAGTCACGTGTGTGGAAGTTTCAGTTTGTGGTCTCCCTCAAACAAAGGATCTACCTGCCTGTCTCCTGTTCCTCTCTCAGCTTTTCTACAAGAATCGGAACACCTTTCTCCATGAACTTCCCTCTGTATGTAAGTTTACAGGTGATTAAAAAACCTGTTAAATTACGAATAACCGCGTTGTATAAAACCCCCTGCAAGCAACTCAGTGTGTAATCATAGATTTGAGTGACTGCTTCTTATTTGTGTTGTTCCTACATCTAAAAGGAGCTAAAGGACTCTGGGCCCTCCCACAGTCGTTTTCAGAAGTCCCGGAACCTCCTCCCCTCCCCCTATTTGCCGGTATTTCCACAAAAATCACAGCCATGAATTTTCACACTGATAATGCCAAGAAAATCCAAGCTTTCATGGAAATCCACGGAAATGGAAATTCTCTACAATCTGGAGCAATGATCAGGTTTTCAGAACAACGGTTTACTACAGGTCATGCAATGTAAAGGCAGTGACGAAATTATTCGGGTTTCTCGGGTTAGCTCAATGAGTGTTCACAGGAGTTTCTAATTCCTCTTTAATATTCCGATACTTGAATTATTTATCAACAATAAATTTCTTTTCTCTTTTACTCCTCAAAAAAGGAAGTTATAGTCATGACTTCTCTTCTCTTTAGTCTCTGTATGTCTATAGATAAGAATAGTTTCATCAGTGGCACAACCAGAATACCGTCAACAAGGAAGGTGTTCTGAAACAGTTTTCCTTCTCGGGGAGGAAGAAGCAAATTTAAATTGGAGTTGTTTCTTGAATATATAGAATTTCAAGTTCATTGGGTGGTTGGGAAGGGAAGGT
>OU015490.1:177776505-177801505 GCA_907164885.2 Dolomedes plantarius | reverse complement strand
TTTTTATAACAAAATTTTTAATTTTTGAATAATTATTCAAAATTGAATCTTAACGATATTTGTATGGAAATATTCTCAGAACAGATGGACAAATATCCGATTTTAAAGTGATGAATATCCAATTTATCGATTTCACTGATACATGTATCAGTGAAATCGGTAAAGAAATATCAGTGTAACGTAATTTTGCTGTGTGTCTCCCCTTAATTTTACCGATCAGACTTCCAAGTTTCAGAAAGTTCCTGTTTTGTTTTCGAGTCTAGACTAAATGTGCTTTCAGTGAAAAAAAGACATACGGAAATTAACTCACTGAGTCAAAGAGAAGATATAGGTTTCTTAGGTAAAAGGACAGTCAAACATGGAACAATATTAGAGTTCCCAAGTTAACCGCACAGTTAACAGGACAGCGAGTGAAAATATAGGAGGAAACAGAGACTTATTTACCACCATAAGTTCTCATTCCTCCACACCCAAAGCAATCTATTTTCCTTTACTGCATCACTTTAGTTTGTATAAGCACCATTCTCTTTAAACAAAAGAACTTGTCGTCTCAGTGAATACACTTGACTCTCTAAATTGCAGATGCTGCTCCATTTCTTTAAAGACGATGCGAAAATTCTCCCTTGAACCTCCCGTTCTAGAAAGTCTTTTAGGAAACTTAAAGAAAACATAGTCCAAGGTATCTGATTCCCTACGTAATCTTCCTTCTCTAGAGGTTTAATTTCCCCCCCCCCCAATATATATACAGTCCAACCTCCATATATCGAAGTAGCAAAATGCCGGAAAAAAATTCGATATATAGAAATTTCGATATATAGAATTAATCTTAGTTGTATCATAATTCTCCTAAAACATTAAAATTAAAGCTAATTTTCGTATACGAATCTCCATTTCCAATTTATATGCCAATCACATTAAATGAAAGTTAACTAAAAAATGAATTAACGTGAAAGATTTATTGAGTACTATATACCTTTAAAAAAACAATAATCCGGACAGTGGTTACAGTGATCACAGTTACATTCTTTTAAAAAAAACTACGAATATCTTGCTGAACAGTCAGTTTTGCGGAAAGTTCATCAAAGAAATGCTTGCATTTATTCAGTCCATTAAAAAATTATCAGGGGTCCACGAAGTGTTGTTTCAAACGCCAAAAATTGGGAGATTTTATTCTAAAGTGGAATAAAATCTCCCAATATGTCGTGAAAAAAATTTCGATATATAGAGATTTTTTCGATATATAGAAACAGTTTTTCTATGTAATGAACATGGAGATTTGCTAAGAGTTCGATATATAGAAAATTTCGATATAGGGAAGTTCGATATATGGAGGTTCGACTGTATATATATATATATATATATATATATAATATATATATATATATATATATATATATATATATATATATATATATATATATATATTAAAACTACTTCGTACACTAAAGTTGTAAAGACCGGATTTTTACTCGCTAAAAGGCCAGATTTTTCAGATATGCTAACGGAGAAAGACGTTTTAAGTTAAATGTGCTTAGGTTGTTCCGTTGGTTGGTTGAATAGTTTACTGATTTTGAAGAACAGTCATCTTTTCCTTGATGAGGACTAAACAGACAGGCATCTCCAGTTTAAAGACACCTAACGCCAGTTTAAAAACACCGTAGCCAATAACGACGCTCGAAGAAATAGATACCAAATGTCATTTGTCCATCATCGGGTGGTCATTTTATAGTTTCTTAGTAAATATTAGTTATTTTAAGTTTAAAATTTTGACATGTGGTATGGCATTCATCTAAAATTTTTTGGCACGTATGTATATAGATACATATTATTATGCATAAAGTTAAAACCCTTAAAACGCATTTCTTTTACATCTATACTCGCATTACTACATACACTATGAAATATAATGACTCCGAAAGTTAATGTTACAATCATTTCATTTGTTCTTATTTTCAATCAAATACATCAACAAACTCTTCTTAAGCAGAAGCGTTAATGTGAGTTGTAGAGGGAAAAAAAATGCTACTGTCACATCGTAATGACTCTCCGAACTTTAATTACGAAACTTAATTTGCAGCCATCAGCATTCAGCAGGTAAAGTTGAAGTCTATTTGATTGAAATCTAAAGCTGAAGTGTTATGTAGGATTGTTTTGATACTTGATGTTTAAAATGAAAATTTATTTCCTGGGTTAAATATCGATAGCACTGTCAATTCCAGCAACCAATTGCTCTATGAAAATTGAAATATGCCTTATTTGACGACATTTTGTTTTGTATATAAGCCTTCACATTCCTCGTAGTTTGACTTCTGAATTTTCTTGAACACGAGTAAGTGTTCCATACAAATGGTACTTGTTGATGTGTTTGTTAATGTAATAAACGTTATGCTGTCTAAACAACTTTCTTTTTATTCAGTCGTGGTGGGGAAGGTATCTTATTATTTCCCTTACCTCCCTTAACCCTTCAGCGGGCGCGCCAATTTCTGGAACACCAGCAGTCGCGCATGGCACAAAGTGCAACGTCTCTTTCAACCTTGATTATTCCTTTTGTTCTATACTTTTTTTTTAAATTGAAAATAATAATTCTGCGTTTTATGACAAGATATAACATGTTGATAATATTGAGATATATTTATAATTAAATGCGAAAAAATGCAGATACAATCGCCTTATTTCAAAACTGTCGGATATATTGGATCTAAGGACAACTTGCGAATGGATTCCTATTATGTTCAAAAAACACAAACAAACAATGAGATTGTCCATCTTCGTGATATGGGGGATACCGTGAAATAGCTGCACATTTGATCAATTACGATCGACTACATTTGATCGACTACATCAATTCCTGCTTTTGTCGTATTGTGATCCAGTATAATCGCTGGCTTACCAGGTTAAATCACGACTAACAATGAATGGAAAGGAATACAAGGGTCAGAAAATCAGAACTGCATTAGAAAGGGTATAGCTATATATATAAACTACATAGAACATTCAAACCTTACATGTAAAAACAAACCATTCAAAATTACGAAAATGTTGCACTTTTGCACTCGGGCACGCCCGCTGAAGAGTTAATATCATTACCTCTAATTTTCAATGAAATACATCAACAAACTCCACTTTTGCAAAAGCGTTAATGCAAGATGTATAGGGAAAAAAATACTGCTTTCGCATCATAATGACTCTCCGAACTAATTCCGAAATTCAATTTGCCGCCATCAGCACTCAGCAGATAAAGTTGAAGTCTAATTTCGGCAGAAGCACCTAGTACTCTAAGGACGGCGGTTGTTTGAGTTAAAATCAGACGCCAGAGAAATAACAGATATCAATCCAACGAATCCATCCCATCTGATGTAATGACTACTGGCGGGAAGAGTAAAGCTTGGGAAACTTCAGAATGGGATTCGTTCAAGCGGATTCTTGTACTAAGTTCCCATCTGGAAATCTTGACCTGCTTTCTTGAGCGCAGTGAGTTTTATATGCTGAAGCATTGCGGGATTCCCTTTGTAGTAGAAATTAAACTTTCGTAATCGACAGCATTGTATTTTTAAGAGTAGATAAGTGTTAATCAGTTGTGAAACCCATGGAAATAAAATACAGGGTGTCCGGGCTAAAGGTATTCAAAAGTCATGACTTATTTTTACGGAAATACCCATTAGAATTTTAAAAAAATATTTAAATAGAAAGAACTTCTCACTAGATTTTAATATTAATCATAGATTTCTATCATAGTATCATAGATTTTGATGTGTGCACCTTTTGTAGCACGACTAACGTCTAAATTGCAATCCAGTTCCCTCCAAGTGTTTCGTAGCATATCAGGCGTTATTAGACTTTTTTGCTAGGGAATTCATTAAATCCATTGTGTATAAACAAAAAACTTAAACTGTGGATGAGTTGAAGAAGCGTATCATTCGAGCGATTCGTATAATAACTCCTGATATGCTACGAAACAATTGGAGAGAACTGGATTACCATTTAGACGTATGTTGTGCAACGAAAGTCTCTTTATGTCTCTTTAACATATTGAACATATCGAATATTTCCTAAACATGTATTGTTATTAAGAAGTAATAATTAATTTTATTGTGAAAGGTTAGATTTAAATTTAAGCATTAAACATTTCAAAGCTTTGCCAACACAAATCTCATTTTACAGTTATACAAATTAGCTAGTGTATATATACGGAATTTGTTCTGGTGTTAAAAGTTAAAATCATGCATAAAAAAAACTCCTCTAAAACATCCATGCAAATAATGAGGCTCAAAGAAGTAGACTCAGTTACCATATATCATCTGTCCATTATCTAGCTGTCATTTTATAATCTATACTAATATATAAAGGGAGAGAGCGGATTTTGCATGTGGAGGGTAATCTCCCGAACCACTGCACCTATTTGAAAAATTCTTTCACTATTTGAAAGGTACATTATTCCAGATGGTCATAGGCTATATATTATGTACATCTGATCAGTAGAAAGAAAGTTAGGGGCCTAAATGTTGAGCTGATGCTCCACCTTTACAGCTTTTCCTTTGTCAACCATAGTCAAGTAACCATAGCAACACATCAAACGATATTTTCATTTATTATCAGTAAAACATTTAACATTTGAATTTCCTTTGTCAACCATAGACAAGTAACCATAGCAACACATCAAACTACATTTTCATTTATTATCAGTAAAACATTTAATATTTTAAAGATTCAAGTGGAGGTATTGATAAATACAAAAAGGATTTTGAAATTGGCAACATTTAAGGTTTATTGAAGAAAATTATAATTGGAACTACGCTTTTTATTGGACATTTAAGGCAAAAAAAAATATTTACAATTTATTGGCTATCAACTGGAAATTTATTGGTATAATATTACAGAACTTTATTTAACTTATAAACTTTATTTTTTTGAATTTATGCACAATTTAAATTTTTTTCTTTCTAATGTGGCAGACGATTGGACATATCCGAAAAAATATTAAAATACAGTAAAAGAAATGTTCTTCAAACAGTACTATAACAACTGTACTATATTCTTTAGTATGATTAGTACTATATTCTTTAGTATTTAATTTGAATATTTTCTTCTACATTATTTTGTCTATATAAATATCCGTTACTATTTTTCTTATACATATATTTTTTGTTGGTTTTTTTGGCATTAATTGCACACATTGACCGTTGTATTTATTATAAATATATATTTATTATTATTTTTTTTTGCATTAATTGCATACATTGACCGTTGAATTTAATTTGAAGGTACTCCGTAGCGAAGCACGGGTATTCAGCTATAGCTGAATGTAAGAAACTATAGTTAGCTATAGTTTATAGAATATAGAAACTAGAAACTATAGAATATAGAAACTATAGCTATAAGAAACTATAGTTTCTTATAGAAAATAAATAATTTTAAGTTTGAAATTGTGGTATGTGGTTCCTTAATCTAAAATTTTATGGCATGTATGTACATCAATACACGATATATAAAGGTTAAAAACCTTAAAACTCTTTTCTTTTACATCTACATTCTCTTTACATACATACACTGAGAGACATGTTAGCTTCAGAAAATGATTTTAGTCATTTCATCACTTCTAATTTTCAATCAAACACATCAACAAACACTACTTTTCCAGAACCCTTCATGTAAGTTGCAGAGTGGAAAAAAAAATTACAAGTTCCACATCGTAATGCCCCTCCGAACTAATTCCGAAATTTAATTTGCCGTCATCAGCATTCAGCAGATAAAGTTGAAGTCTAATTTCGGCCGAAGTATTCCAAGACGGCGTTTGTTTGAGTTAAAATCAGACGCCAGAGAAATAACAGATATCAATCCAACGAATCCATCCCATCAGAAGTAATGACTTCTGGCGGGAAAGAGTAAAGCTTAGGGACTAAGGGAAACTTCAGAATGAGATTCGCTCAAGCGGATTCTTATACTAAGTTCCCATCTGGAAATATTGACCTGCGTTCCTGAGCGCAGCGAGTTTTACATACGAAAATATCGCGAATTCCTTCAGTAATTTTTCTGGATTTAAATTCAGAGATGCATAGTTATATGTTTCTTATATTTTCTAAGCTAGGAACGATGCTGCAGCGGAAAAGTAACCGAGGCTGGTGTATTTGAATTTCATTAAAGTCTACTGAAATTTTTAAAAGATAAATGGAAATTTAAATTTTCTACGGAGATTACAAATATTTAACATTTAATTTGATCTTCATTTAATTTGTTCTCCAATTAACATTCAGTGATGTACAGTGTTTTATTTTTTTTGCGTATTTAATAGCTTTTAATGGCATTATAGTGGAAAATAAAACTTGGGATTTAGGTACTAGAATATCTAAAACAAGAATTAAATTTTAAAAAAAAAACATCAGGTACAACTACTTTTTTCTGCATTTTTATAAAGCAAAGAGAAGTGTTCCCGATTTTTAAATCATAACTGTTTTGTCAATCTCAGTTAATGATTTAGGTAAGTCGTAAATGAGTTTATTGTTAGGCCGTCTGCACACGGGGCAACTCAAAAGAAACTGATATCTGACTCGAATCACAAACCAGTCCGTGTTGAGTCGTAACCTATGTAATTGAATGGAGCCACGCACACGGCGCAACTGGTTACAAACCCGTCGACCGGGTTTGTAACCAGTTGCGCCGTGTGCGTGGCTCCATTCAATTACATAGGTTACGACTCAACACGGACTGGTTTGTGATTCGAGTCAGATATCAGTTTCTTTTGAGTTGCTCCGTGTGCAGACGGCCTTATCGTCAACTTTAACGCATTTAATCCAACTAAATTTTCCGCAGAATTTGAGTCGGAGGTCTCTCAGACAATAGCAGAGTGAAAGTGCAATTACTTTATCTGCAGTAGTTCGGGGTAAAAGTAAGTAATTCGCTAAAACTGTTCAACGTCTTATAAAAGGATTACTGATTCTTCGCCATAATTCTGAGTCATATTCATACACTCAACATAACTGGCGAAGGCTAATAACTGCATTTGTGTTCACATAGCTTTTGTTAAAAGCCCTCCGTCAGCATCTGCTTTGCCGGTTTTCCCTCAGTTTAGACAGTTGGAGTCTCCCATCGCCGACAACAGAAGCAGTGAGTTCGGCTACCACTTAATACTGTTGAGTTCATTTATTTCCGGCAGACCGCCATCCGAAATATCAGTAACTAAAATAACACAAACATATGTTCGGTGGTTTAAACAAGAGTACTTCATCCTCTCAAGGGGAACCGTGGAAAACTGATTCCATTTCAATTTCTGTCTATACTTTCTGAAACGGCCTTTAAAGTATCACTCATTTCGAATCAACGCACCAAAGAGATGCCTACTAATCAGTCACCCATGATAATGCTTACTGATACAGTGAATTGTTACAAATATTATTTCTATTGAATAAATCTGACTCACAAAGATTTAAAGTGTTTGATGAGTAGTTTGAATTGGTGAATTGATATTTCATCGACATGAACTGAGCAACAATTTATAAAGCGTGTCACTCGTCTCTTAGCACCACACGAACCAGACCCCAAAACATCTCAGTCATTACTTAGATAAAATT
The DNA here is from genome assembly GCA_907164885.2 of Dolomedes plantarius. Taxonomy (NCBI): domain Eukaryota; kingdom Metazoa; phylum Arthropoda; class Arachnida; order Araneae; family Dolomedidae; genus Dolomedes; species Dolomedes plantarius. Next base: position 177,793,940 of record OU015490.1, on the reverse strand, counting down.
GAGGTGAAACAGTGATAAAACAGTGATTTGGAGTGATGATTTTTCCGATTGCTTAAATAAACCTTCAGATCATTTCAAGTGTTTTACTCTTAGTCTGGACTTGTGAGGTGATATTAATTGAAACCGACTGGACTAAATTCTATGCGTATCACGTGTTCACAATAGATCACACAAATGGGATGCACACTTATTTGACTATATATGTTTAATAAAAGATATTTAAATGTAGTTATATATATATATATATACACACACGCAGTGAAACTTCTCTAGCCGGCCACTCCTTTAAACGGTCATATTTTGTTCAGAACCGATTAAAGACTCCATAGAGTCAATGTTATGGACGAAATCCCTTTTCCACACCTCAAAAAGGCCACTTTTTGGAGCCATTACTGGCCACCAGAGAGACGTTCCCTAGACACACACACACAACACACACATATATATATATATATATATATATATATATATATATATTATATATATATATATATATATATATATATATATATATATACTACCATTATTGCCCGGCGATGCTCGGGTAGATATATAGATATAAAATTTTGATGCATTCCATCAAAAAATACTGGGCTGCACCCCCCGCTCTTCATGTTTCATCTGGCTAGACAATTGCGCTTAGGGCGTTTCTACTGAAATGATATACAAACAATAAGAAAGAAAGAAACATTGAGCTTGCGGACCTTCGTCTGATTATACATCTGATTTTATTGAGAATTAATAACACAGTGTTGCGTGATTCGCACGTTTGGATTGAATAAGTTTACTGCTTAATTATATTTGTTAGATACTGTTTAATTAGATTTAATTAGATTTGTTTGATCCACTGTTTAATTAGAAATACGTTTTATAATTTACATTTGCCTTTATTATTTATTTTCCCCTTAAAAGCTCAGTTTGTTCCACAACACCCAAGAGACGCACTTTTTTCCACATCACCCAAGAGGTAAAGTGCAAGATGCATTATCCCCTTTATTTTTTCAAAGTAAGGCGCGATTTCACATGAAGCCTATTTTCCTTACTTTGGTGATTCCGTTTTTTTATTGTCGACAGGCCAAAAACAGTATAGGTTTTTAATTTTCCCAAGGCCAAAACCGTTGAAAAAGCGAATTGTAATTCGATTTTTAATTTTCCTAAGGCCAAAAACCGTAGAAAAAGCAATTGTAAATCGGTTCAAGCTATGAGAAAAACTGCAAATAACAAAGGACAAAAAGCAGAGCTGGGAAAGTTGTGTTAAATCATACTAATTTGAACTTCATTCTTAAAAAACTCCCATCTCAGTTAGTCTAGTGGTTCAATTTTATCTTTTACCGTATTTTAATATTTCTTTTGTCAATTTATTTCGTTGTTATGCACGTAACGCAAAATTAATTTAAAGTATCAGAAAAAGAAAAGAAACCACGTGATCAGCATTTCATAAATTACATTCTAAAAATTAATCTTTAAAAATTCACCAAAAATCAGAAAAGGGAGGTAGGTAAAGATTCGAAAAAGATTAAGTTTTTAAAGGAATTTTTATGATATTTCTCGTGATATAAATTTTATAACCCTCTGATTATCATTTTAAATGCAAACTTAAAAAATTAGAAAAACAGCTTAAAAATTGAATTTTGAAAAATCGAAGAAGAATTTTCTAAAATCTTTCTCAGTTTACCCCTCCACTATAAAACTCCACTATAGAAGAATCACCATGCAAAATTTCAGCTCTTTATGTCCAACGATTTGGACTGTGCGTTATCTGTCAGTTAGTCAGTCAGTTAGGCAAGGCCAAAGATTATTACCATGAAGCTCTCCCCCCCCCCCCGCGCACCCCTCTTCTCAAGCGCGAGGGAAGAGGGATAGGTTCGGATTTCACTGAACGGCTCTGTATCCACAGGGGGTACCTCGCACCTCTTACGGGCACAAAAAATCATTAAAAAATTAATTTAAAAAAAATTAATTGAGACCCAAACTTCGTTTTTGCTGATTTAAGTTTCTCGGGTCCTAAACATTAACTGCGCCGAATTTGGTCCCTGTGAGTGAAACAGTCTATGATTCTATAGCGGACAAACAAACAGACAAGCTCTTTTATATATATAGATATGTATGTATGTTGTCACATCGTGGACATCGGCACTCCTTATTTCGACTCAGCCGGTGGAATTGATGAGTTTTCCACATGTGTTGCAGGCACATCAAAAGGAACGCTAATGTGCAAAAGTCGCCAAATAACCTTTCTTTTCTTCTTCCCGCAGTCTGCACATATGTTGCCGATCAGCGGCGGCATCTATTAAACTAACAATGAAGTATGTCCCGGGCCCAAATGGATTTCAGGTTTCCTTGAAAGGGTCGGCACGAGCGGAAGTGACCTCCATCGGCCCGGAAGTCCAGGTTGTTCCAGCAATTTGTGGAGTCTTCTGGATTCTTCTAGAAAATTGGAAGAAAAGGATAAAAGGACTCCCCTTCTTTGTCTGGGGGGCTTTTTAGCTGATCGACTGGTGTGAGACCGACAGCGCTGGAGTGCGCCGGGTCTGTGATTAATCTTATGAGAGATTGCACGGGTTTGCTCGGAACAGAGACCGTGGATAAGGATATTTGGCTTGTGTTAGCCAGGGAAATTCTTGTAATAAATGATGTTTTGTAAATATATTAAGGTTTAATAAAACCTTTGTACATATGTAAACAAGTTTCCTTTCTCAAATTATTCCGTTTCGTGTTTTAACTTGTTTCACGAAGTTGGTTATGGATCGCTATGGGCCACATTACCATAGCTTGTGGCAGTCCGGGGGAGTATTCCACAATAAATTGGAATTTGAGTCCACGTAGGACGGTGCGTCTGCAGTTCCAGAGGATCGAGAAGTGGAGTCTTCACTGATCGGGGAGCAGCACGGAGACTAGGATAGAAGCAAGACCGAGCAGCCTAAAAAAGGACACCTTGGAGAGAAGTCAATCAGCGGGTCGAGCTGGATGCAACGAATAAGAAGGTGAGTCATTCGAAAATCTTTTTAGAGAGGTCTGAGTTTAAGTCGCCAGGCGCGTGAAATAAAAAATTAGTTTGGGAAAACTAAAAATCCCTTAGGGGAAGATAGAATTTTGATTAGTGGTAATCAAGGTATGTGTGAGTAATCCATACGGAATCTCACAGCACGTTTGTGCAGAAAGAGAAAAACGGTACTCAGTTTGGGAGACGTTGTTTGAATTGTGCTATAAAAATATTTATAGGTGTATAGTGTAATATATGTTCTAGTGTGATATATGTGCTAGTGTGATTTGGTTCTATATTTTAGACGTATTGGTAGAAGGTGATATATGCCTAAATTTTAAAGTGCTAGGATATTGTATATGTGTAGCTAGTGTATTCTAGACCGGGAAATTGTGTTACGGTACTAGGGGTGACCGGTTAGGTTAATACAAAAAAAAATAAAAATGGAAGCTTTTCTGTGCAAACAGACTAAAAATGTTCTCTTGGCTTTGGCCGAGGAATTGATACTGAGGTTTCGGTAAACGACAAAAAGTTAGCGCTTGCAAAGAAAATTATGGGGGCATCCGATTTACAAAGAAAATGTAATTGAAGCATTTATAGAATCGATAATAGAACAGCAGATGCTGATAGGCGCGTGAGAAAGAACAGCAAGAGGCTGATAGGCGTCGTGAGAAAGAACAGCTAGAGGCTTATAGGCAACAGCTGGAGGATGATAGGCGGTTTGAGTTGGAAAAAATGCGCATCCAGGGTACTGTCGAAACGAGCAGTGTAAGCTCGAACGACTTCTAACTTAGAGACAGATAGATGTTTTCGAACCAGTTTGAGAGATTTGGTCCCCAAATTTGACCCCTCTCAGGAGATATAAACGCTGTTCCTATGCTTTCGAAAGACAAGCGGAAAAAAACAAAGGTGCCCTCTATCCATTGGGTCAGTCAATTGATCCCGCTATTACCGGTTGAAATATCAGAAATTATTGTGAAGGAACCGGGAGAAAAAAGGGATGATTACCCTCCACATAAAATCGCTGTTATTAAAACGGTTCAGACTAGGCACGGGTGCTTTGCGTGCCAAGTTCCTAACCCATCAAAGGAAACCGGGAGCATTGTGGTCCGACCTAGCTTATGAGTTAAAAAGGATATTTGGAAAATTGGCTTGAGTCAGTGAACGTTAGCGATTTTGAGGCTTTGAAAGAGCTAATGGTCACGGAACAAATTAAAAAACGCGTCCCGATGGAAATTAGGGAAAAATATGTAGAAGATGGGACGAGTTGAAGAATGTATCTATAATCACGGATAAGTGCGACAAATATGAAAGCGTACACTATAAGGGAAAAAAACAAGACGAAAGGTTATGGGGAAAAAACCGGGCCAGGAAAAAACCAAAAGGTCAGACTTACGGCAAAAATAAAGACGAGAGTAAATCTAAATCAGAGGTAGTAATAAAAATGAGGAACGAGTAACACGAATTGGCGAAAAGAGCAGGCATATGAGAGGAAGAAGGCTTTGCTTGTTATTTTTGCGGGGAAACTGGACATTTCAAGAATGAGTTCCCGAAATACCAAAAAAATTCAAAGAAAGGCGAAGTAATTAACCATGTCGTGACGGGGGTAGATCTAAGCAGTTGCTTTAATCCTTACTTGAAAAGGCGGTAATCAACGGTGTACCCAGACAATATTTGAGGGACACGGGGGCGGAAATTGATCTATGTGATAGGTCATGGGTGACGAATGAGGACCTGATAGGAGAAGGCATTGGGGAAGACAACCTCTGGACGATAATGTATTCGTTTGCCTTGGCTTGGGTTCAAATTGAGAGTGATTTGGGAGCGTCTGGACAAAAGCGGCGGTCAAACCGAACGGGGTTGACCAGGGTTATTATCTGCGGGGAACAAGACCGCTGAGTTAATTGAGAAAAAATTAAATGAGTGCTCCACTAATGCGGTTTTTACGCGGAGCCCAGCTAAAGAGACCTGAACAAAAACATGGTCAAGGCGAGCCCGACAATAGAGGAGTTCTAAACCCGAAGTTTTTCTAAACGGCCCCTATTCAGAGTCTCCGTTAGTTGAATCCCGAGGATTTAGCGCGGGAACAAGAGGAATTGTCACACGTTAGCGGTCATACGAGAAAAGGTAAAGACAGGTGACCCGGGGGAATTCCCGAGGGAGAATAGTAGACTCGCGCGGGTTACAAGTCGAAACAGGGACTCGGAGGAATTATTAGAAAAAATCTGGCAGTTTGGTCTGGTTAAAATGAATGTAGAAAATAGAAGGACAGCGAGCCTGACTAGATACAGTTGGACAGGGAGGTTACCCAAGGTTGGGAAACTCAGGGCTAATGGACTAAAACGGGCACTTATTTTCTTTGGTAGCCTTTAGGACGCCGAATTGCGTAAGGCATAGAAAAAAGGCGGGAAGCCAGGGTTTTGTAAAATTTAAGAGGAAATTTAGGGGAAGAAAGTATTCCGTTAAATTCAAAATAAAAACGTGTAAGAAATACTCGGGAAGGCAACCTAGAAATTTCGGAAGACTGAGACAAAACCGAAAATTGAAAAGTTTCGCGAGGGCGAAGATTATTGGACTCTGGACATTGGGAGATTCTGGACAGGTTGATTTTAGGAGGCCGAAGGAAAGGGTTTCCATGAAAATACAGCGTAAGCGAGATGCTTCGAGGAGGATTAATTCCAAAATTAAAGGAATAAAATTGTGTGAAAATCATGAACCGAGTCAGTCATCTCGGGAAATCGAACGTTAAGTTCAGAGAGTTATCTGAATATTATGTATGTACATATTTTTGGTATGAAATGTGAGTTATAATTGTATAAAATTGGGTATTGTTGAAATTGCATAATTTAGAAAATTAAGGTTATTAAATTATAGTGATGAAATGTATTAAATTGGTTGTGAGTGTGAATACCTAGTTAAGAATTGAATGTGTTCTATTGTAATGAAGTGTATTACGTTAGGTATGATGGTAAATTCGTAACCTAAGAATGGAGAAATTAATTCATTGTGATGAAATCTTAGTAATTAATTTTTAATTTGTTTGTGCATCCATAAGTAAGTGGACCAATTAATTTTGATTATTTGATTATGGAAATTATTTAAAGATTTGTATTGCGTTTCACAGTGAAAATTAGTTAAGGTTTTTTTTTTTATTTGTTAGTATGTTAGGTCTAATAGTATGATTGTTTCTGTTCCGTGAATAGAATGTGAGGCGGTTTTGCCTATTGTCATGTCTGGTTCAGGTTGAACGGACAAAGGAAAGTCCAAATGAATTGTGTAAATTCTGGTGGTTGAGTCAGTTGTGAACCAACGACTAAATGGAAAAATTTAAGAAAACTGTGAGTCGTTTGACGAGCAGGTTGTAAGTTATCATTGTGTTGAATTTTTAAGGTGAAGTTTTAAGTACTATTGTTAAAGGTGCTAAGTTGTAAACTGATTATGTGTAAAATGATTGGAATTTTTAGCATGTCAATAAGTGTAAAGTGACTGTATGTTTTTATATAAGTATGGTAGCGGTGTTTTAATCTCATGTTCTAAGAAGTTGTGAGTAGAAATTATTTCAGTGTATAATTGTGTTTATTCTTTTTGTAACCGCTATAAAATGTTTCTGATGTGTCAACATAATGTGTAGAGACGAAGTTTGACTGTAGGCTCTCGAACTGAGTACTAAGAAGGGTTTGGTGTTAGAGTTTCGAGTACGCGGTAGGTCTGGTATTAAGCCATTAAGATAGGGCTCAAATAAGTCATTGTGTGAAAGACCTCTCCGAAGGATTACCTCGTTTGGACGTACACCTGTGACCTTAGTCTTTTTAAAATATAAAAAGACTTGATGGGAGGAGGAGCTGTCACATCGTGGACATCGGCACTCCTTATTTCGACTCAGCCGGTGGAATTGATGAGTTTTCCACATGTGTTGCAGGCACATCAAAAGGAACGCTAATGTGCAAAAGTCGCCAAATAACCTTTTTTTTCTTCTTCCCGCAGTCTGCACATATGTTGCCGATCAGCGGCGGCATCTATTAAACTAACAATGAAGTATGTCCCGGGCCCAAATGGATTTCAGGTTTCCTTGAAAGGGTCGGCACGAGCGGAAGTGACCTCCATCGGCCCGGAAGTCCAGGTTGTTCCAGCAATTTGTGGAGTCTTCTGGATTCTTCTAGAAAATTGGAAGAAACCCACACAACACACCGATCTCTATTAGACGTCTATAATACCTCACCTCATAAAAACGCGTACCTCTATAAGACGTCGAAAAATATCTACATCACGTGGAATGGAGCTCTATAGGAGCTCCGAGGTGTGCTCTCTTTGAGATCCATAAGACGTCTACGATATCTAAGCGGCGCTCTATAGGACGTCTATAAGAGCGAAAATTTCGATGTGGAGGGTACGCGATTTAGATATTTTAGACCTCTAAAGGACGTACAATTCCCCTCCAAAATATTGTATTTTGGATCTTAATTTCTTAATAATAAATTAAGGTTAATTTATTTCGAACAATTTGCATTCTAATAGGACATTTTCATGCAAAAATAATTGCTACAGAGATTCTAAAACTAAAAGTAAATTTATGGAAGTATAACAAAAGAGTATAAAAATAATAGTTGTAAATGTATTACTATTTATTAAGTAATAATAATTAATAAGTAATAATACATTAAGCTTAATTTATTTTGAACAATTTGCATTCTAATAGGACATCCTTATGCAAAAATAATTGCTACAGAGGTTCTAAAACTAAAAGTAAATTTATGGAAGTAGAGTATAAAATAATAGTGTCTATTATTTTGATACTCTTTGTTATACTTCCATAAATTTACTTTTAGTTTTAGAATCTCTGTAGCAATTATTTTTGCATAAGAATGTCCTATTAGAATGCAAATTGTTTAAAATAAATTAAGCTTAATGTATTATTACTTATTAATTATTATTACTTAATAAATAATAATACATTTACAACTATTATTTTTATACACTTTTGTTATACTTCCATAAATTTACTTTTAGTTTTAGAATCTCTGTAGCAATTATTTTTGCATGAAAATGTCCTATTAGAATGCAAATTGTTCGAAATATATTAAGCTCAATTCATTTTTCTAAATTTATTAAGAAATTTAGGTCTAAAATACAATGTAAATATTAATATTTACCACTACTTTTGATGTTATTACGATGACAATTGTCATACATTATAACTGCCAAAAATAGTGATATATATTACTTAAATAATAACGTTATTACTAATGTTTAATGTAAAAATATTTAAAAATAATTATAATATTAAATATTATAATAATAAAACTAATATTTTTACATTAAAACTTGGTATTAATGCATTCTGAAATTTAAGAAAAAAAGAAAATTAACCAAAATGCTAATTTTTCAATTGAAAAACTAAACCATTATAAGTGCATATAATTTTTTTAATGTAATTTTTCTAATTAATAAATATACATTTCACAATTAAAACATAAATTGAATATTGAATTACCTTTTTAAATTTGCTTGAAAACAAGTTTCTTCCTTTTTAATAGCTATTGTGATTAAGACTTATTTATTCGTCATAGGTTTTCGACAGTTTAAACCAGTTTTTGATGCTTGTAATGTCAAAAACCCAACCCTGCAACACTATACTGGTTGAATATATAGATATCTCATATCTCTTTCTTTTTTCAGCCATCATTACTTATAAAAGTAACTTAGTAGGACATAATAAATTAAGTTTAAAAAAGTATATCTATGAAAATCATAATTTATTTTTATAAAAACTTTTCTGCTTCAGTTGGATTATCATTAAAAATATCTTCTTCAATAATTAATCCAGAATTGTTTGTGTTCACATTCTTTAACAAATATATATTTAATACTGCAACAAAGAAAGAAAGAAAAAATGTTTTAATAAAAGGATTTATTGAATACAAAATCATAAAATTTCCCCAACACAATTTTCTTTTTGTTTTGAACTCCTAGCATTTACATGCCTTAACCAGTCTTTGACGACGGTTTCAATTTTTGAGTCAGTCACCTGCTTGTACAATGGATTTCTCCTAGCTGCACCTAGAAGTACAATAAATAAATTTTTAATTCGTTAGAAAATATCACTAGCTTTACCTTAATATCATTCACATTTGTGAGATGGGTTTTAACTTAATGCATACTCGTAATATGCACACATTTAATATAACTAAAATATTACATACATACACACACACACACACACACATATATATATATATATATATATATATATATATAATATTAATCTAAAATGAAACATAATTTTAGGTATAAATAAATATAGCAAACTCAAAGGATGAAAACGATTTAAATTCTAAATAGACATATTAATGAAATAATAAAGAAAAAATTTGAATAATTGCTTACTAAATATAAGATGAGAAATTTTAAGTTGCAGAAAGCTTTTTCTTTTGTGCCACTAGTCAAGAGTAATATGCCACTAATCTGAGTAATTACTTCATACTAAAAAAAAAAAATTTAAACTTAGAATATAAATATGAATTCATAAAACATACATAATATATTTCATAACATTCAAAATCTTGTCTATTAAAATGAACAACTGATGTTAATTCTATACCATAAACTTTTTCTATGAACTCGAATAGGAAAATATTGCTGATCTACAATTTCACTGTTATTTCAGTAAATTTCTCTTCAGGCAATCTTTTAATTTTGTGAGTGTATATTCTATATTAAGTCTGCTCTAAAATATTTATCTTACTAAAGAGTAATAATAAAATTATATACTATCCAACAGTTCTTTGGTGTCATTATTGTGTAGCTCCTGCTCAAGGAGCTACACAATATAGTACAGTTAATATAGTAGTATAGTTACTACAGTTATTATAGTAGTACAGTTATTATAGTTTTCCTGTGGTTCAACAGTTACTGTTAGGAAAAAATGCAACATAGAACGACATTTCACAACAGTTCATAAAAAATATGATACTGAATATCCTCCTAACAGCAATTTAAGAAAATGTAAATTGAAAGAAATGAAAACCGCATTAATTGCCCAACAATCTTTGTTTACCAGGCCCGTGAATAAATCAAAAGCTGCTACTATTGCATCGTTTAAGATTGCACATATACTTGCAATGCACAAAAAACCTTTAATGGAAGGTAACATAATTAAAGAATTAATGCTTGCTGCATCAGAGATATTATTTCAAGAATTTAAAAATAAGAATGAAATTATGTTAGCTATCCAGGAAGTTCAATTATCCAGAAATTCAGTAACTCGTAGAATAGAAGAAATATCTGTGAATATCAGAGAACAATTAAAAGAGGATTTACAAAATGTGTTTTTCTAAGTTTACAGTGTGATGAATCAACAGATATCTGTAATGTAGCACAAATAAATATTTTTATAAGGATGGTTTTCAAAGATTGCTCAGCAAAGGAAGATATACCGTCAGTTTTGCCATTAAAAGGGAATACACGTGGGTACGATATACACCAAGCTATTAAAAATCATATTACAAAAATTATTCTTCTGCTTCAATTAATACTTTAATGTTACATTGTGAAATAAGGTGGCTTAGTAAGGGAAAAGTCTTGGAACAATTTTTAGAGCTTCTTCCAGAGATAAAACAGTTTGTAGAGTCTAAATCAAAGCAAACAAATCATGAATAATGCATTAATATAATTGAAAATATAATGATAATAAGTAAACTAAAATAAAAATTATATAACAAGGACCTGCCACTAACAACACAATATATTTACTAGAATATATTTTGTAACATTCAAACACTTGTCTATTAAAATGAACAATTAATGTTACTTCTATACTATAAAATTTTTCTATGAACTCTAATAGGAGGAAAATATTACTGATATACAATTTCACTGATCAAATACTCTATTTCTCAATTCAAATACTCTATTTACTAGCTGTGGTAAAGATTTATCAGCTTTTCATAACAATTTCTTAATTTAACATATTTTGTTATATAGTGTTTCGGGTATGGTAAAATAAGAGGAATTTATATTTTGAGGAAACTGCAAAAATAACTTTTACCTTACTTTTTTGCATTATAAACAACAAATTGCGCATTAAAATGCTCCCATTTTGTAAAATTGCCCTTCTTTACTTTCCAAAACTGTAATTTTTTCTCTTTCTAGCTGCTCTCAGGAATTTCCTGCGTGTCTTTGATTTCATTTGACTCTGAAGTATTGAGTTATGAATTCTAAGACTATCCAAATTTTTATAGCTTTTCAAATTATATTATTTATGCTATTCTTTCGGGTTATTCGTGCTTGAAGCACAGTGAAAAAGTGCAGCTATGACATTTTGTTGCATTCCAAAGCTTTGTAAGCTGTTTTAGTCAGTGTATGTAAATTCAACGTTGAACATAATTTATATGCTGCAGCAAAACCTTTACCAATCTGGTGCATGCCATACACTAGTCTGGTATTTATTTCAGAAGAATTTACATTTTTTTTTTTTTTGAAGATGCCAAACCTTTATGGAAGTCTCAGTTTTTACACTGAATATAAAAATGTGAGCACAGCCCATATCTTGATTCCTCACATAATGTTTGTTTATCTGCAAACAGCTTGGACAGCAGAGTTATATTTAAAAGAATTCCATTATCCAAAATTCTAAAACAACTCATTGAACCACAGTTTTCATTTGTTGATATAGAACTAGCCGTCTGTAGCTTTGAAAAACTGGCAGAAAAACTTTGGTAATCACCAACATATGCAGAATTATGCATTTCACTTTCAACAGGACTATTATTTATTTGTAAATTTATTACCATAAAACTTACGTTTGCGTTTTCTAGAAGTACTTTTTGGCATTTTCGTTGAAAAAAAAACTAAAAATATCGAGAAAAATAAATGGATTTAGTGACTTTCAAATGATTATCAAAGGGCAAACTCGTGCGTAAACAATGATTTGGAATGCACAGTTTAATGCCAATTTCTAAAACAAAATTCGGTAAATAACGTTGGCAGATGTAATTCTTAATATTATTAAGATGCTTAAAAAACTATTTTTGTGTTTTTATGTGCGTATATAATCAGTTTTCCTAACAAAATCATGAAAAACAGCAATGTAAACAAACATTTTTGCTTACTTCTGGTTTGCAGAAACGTACTTTCAGTTGTAAAATTTCACAGCCAAGCAATATTAAAATATCTAAAACTTGGGTTCTAGACAAGCTAGAAACAAAATTCAAACAGATTTTGAAAGTAAAAGATCATTCATAAAATAGCAAAAATAAAAAATCAATATTTTGACAGAAATTGACGTTTCAAAGGTGTCCTTATACCTTAAGCATAAATTATTTAAGAATTAACACTTACCTTAAAACAAATAAAGGAAGTCGATATAAACTTGTTGAGCAAGGATATCCGCAATATTCCGATGTGATTATAGATCCAAACGAAGCATTCAGGTGCACTCGGTAACAAAGAACACAGCGGTGTAGTTTGTTCATCATGGCGCTTTTGCACGGTGCTGGTCTAAAAGAGCTCCATAAGCTGTCTATATCAGTATCTTTTATAGACGTCGACCATAGAGACTTCATCTATTAGAGATCGAAACTTGGAGGACTTATAGATGTATATAATACGTCTTAGATCTCTAATAGACGTCGAAGTGAAGTACGACTATTAGACATCTATTTTTTAATCTTATAGAGCTCTATAGTACGTCCTGGATGTCATGGATGAATTTCGAGCTCTAATAGATGACCATTAGCTCTGTGTGGTTGTGTGGGAAAGGATAAAAGGACTCCCCTTCTTTGTCTGGGGGGCTTTTTAGCTGATCGACTGGTGTGAGACCGACAGCGCTGGAGTGCGCCGGGTCTGTGATTAATCTTATGAGAGATTGCACGGGTTTGCTCGGAACAGAGACCGTGGATAAGGATATTTGGCTTGTGTTAGCCAGGGAAATTCTTGTAATAAATGATGTTTTGTAAATATATTAAGGTTTAATAAAACCTTTGTACATATGTAAACAAGTTTCCTTCTCAAATTATTCCGTTTCGTGTTTTAACTTGTTTCACGAAGTTGGTTATGGATCGCTATGGGCCACATTACCATAATGTATATATATATATATATATATATATATATATATATATATATATATATATGTGTGTATATATATATATATATATATTTATATATATATATATATATTTATATATATATGTATTTATATATATATATATATATATTTATATATATATATATATATATATATATATATATATATATATATATATATATATATTTGGGTGTTGTTTGGTTGGTTGGGGTCGCTATGGTCAGCTTCTCCTACACGAAAAAAAAAAAGGAGGGACCAAGCCTTCTATGACGTACATGGTGTGTAACTCACTCAAGCACTCACAATGGACGGGATTAGAAAATTAACCAGCAACCATTTTCGTTCGTTTGCCAGCCAGAGGAAATACAGCAATTTCATCCAATTTGTCACCTTCACACACACACACGCACACACACCAGTCAAATCGCTGAAAGCTAATTACGAAGTGCGAAAACCTATCGCGGCAGAAGATGGCTAAATGTTTATCTTTTGAAGGGGGCGTTTTGGAAGGAACTGCGTAAGTGGGGAAGGGGCGAACAGCGGGAAATTGTCACGGAAGAATGCAGATTGGAAGAAAATGAAAGTAGGGATACAGTAATGAGTGGAAGCCGAATCTTGAACCTCTCTCAGAGGATGAGTCAGCTGCAGAATCTGGACGAGAAAAGAATATTGTTTAAATTTTATGGTGAACTGTAAATAGTTAAAATTAAAATTGACGGTAAAATTCTGACAGTTTGGGTTTTACCGTCAATGGTAAGATGCAGCTTGGAGCTCCATATGAACGTCAGATTTCAACAATATTCGTGACTCGCAATCAAAGAACTATAATTTCACGGAAGCGAGGAACATCAACGTTTCCATCAACGAGCCTTTTTTATCTGTCAAATGCCGCAAACAGTGAAGAACCCGGCAAAGTAGCAACATCTGAGCTAAAGCTGAATATAATACAAGATGATGGGACCAGTATATGAAGAGATCTGTATCTTCAGCGGTTATAAAACATTTTTATAAAGGACATAATTGAAACATGTTGAGAGTAACTTATGAGTGATATGCTTATAACTGTTATACCATAATTATTTAGATCAGGAGTTCCGAACCTTTTTCCTACATCGACCCCTTTTAAAGAATGATTTTCTTCATCGACTCCCTCCCAATTTTCTCTATAATATGCAGCATACATAATTATAATACTAATAATTGCACATAAAACACTTAAAGATAACAATTTGACTAAGAATATGCACAAAAAATTAGAAAAAGTGGTTCATTAGGTTTAGGTTTTATTATTTTTGTACTATTTTATTGTTTTAATTTCCCAAATATAAACAAGATTTCAGAAACACAGATTGTAATTGCACAAAAAATCGATTTCAATTAATGTGGTAGTCGTGCTTGATGCATTGTTGTCAGTCATTATTGGACTGAAATCCGATCTTCAAACCGAGTAGGTATTCAAAGAAATGAATTATTCCGGTGATTTGAGGCCTTTTTATTTTTCGAAATCCATTCCACACTTTATCAAAATACGTCATGTTTAAATTTTTATACTGGAACATAAAATTTACTTACAACTCGCATTTACAGTTTTTAGCAAAAGTATTTTCAAATTAAAATATTCCACTTCAAGCAAATAGAGGAACTTTTTACAGTAATAACGAGAAAGAAATTCGGACAATTTCAGAAAGTAAATGTTTAAATTGGGGCAGCCTGCATAGCTTCTAAGTAACTCTTAATTCTAAAAAAAAATATATTCTAGAGTGATCCTCATGTGATCGAAAAAATGGAACCAAATCAAAAATATTTACTCAAACTCTTTTAACAGGTTTCTTATTTAATGGGGTAGGGTGGAACATTTGGCTTAACCGAGAAAAACACTACGAAAAAAAAACCCTGTCAATCGATAATCGTTCCCATAAGCACTTGCACCCAGTCCCCAACAGTTTTCGGGACTAACAAACACATGCAGATGAGATTAGGGACTGCTTCAGCCACAAACAACGAGCGGGCAGTGAAGTGTAAAGCGTCTTCATCCAATTTTGTCTCTTCGAACTCCCTGTTAAAACGCTAAAAGCTAATTAGGAGGTGAGAAAGCCTCTGCCGGCGCAAAGATGGCAAATTGTTTACCTGTCGGAGGGAACGAACCGTTATGGAAAGGAATTGCATTAGGAAAGGGAAAATTGCCTCAGAAGAATGCAGATCGATGGGGGAAAATGGTAAATGGACGGACGATGTGGATCTGGGCACTTATCTTTGAGGATGACTTTAAAAAATGTGGATGATATTATATCTGGGTTGAAACATCCGTTAGGGTAAAGTGCATTGTAGGAAGTGTCAAAATAAACTCAATGAAGTGGGAAATTCTGTACCTTCAAGAGGCAAATTTATTTTGTAATCCCGATTGAAATGCGTTGAAAAGGGGTTCGTAACATAAAATGATTCTGCAATCAACTTTTCTTTCTGCTTCATAAATATAACAATTCTGACGATCAATTGTCAGTAAACTTGTTGATGGACAAAACATCCCGAAGAAAAGGTTACGCCAAATATTTCTTATTTGGATTAGCAACATTACACGGTAGTTCAGAAGTTAGAAATGAGAAGGGTGCTGAAAATGGAGGTTTAGATACCTGGCTCACAATGGTTTCATTTTTAATGACGAAAAACACGATAAACCACGTATGAGATGAGAGATCACTAAAACTGATATTTAAACATTATTGTTGGTGAAATACAGAGTTTTCTTCTGTTACTTTCAAGTTACCCTGTAAATAGGTCTACCAAACTTTTTTTTTTGTTCATGAAGCTACAACCGTAAAATTAATGTAACAATTCTGACGATTAACCGTCAGTAAAATTCGTTCAGAAGTTACAAATCAGAAGGTTTCTGAAAATGGAGGTTTGTATTCTTGGCTCAGCACTGGTTCACTTTTAATGACGAAAGAAAAACATGATAATCTAGTAGGTAGATGACAGATCACTAAATGGATATTTAACAATTGTTGACAAAAATACAGAGTTTCATGTGTTACGTTCAAGTTGCCCTGTAACTAGGACTATCAAATATTTTTGTTTGTTGATGAAAGCTATAAACCGTAAAATTATGTAACATTCTGACGATCAATTGTCAGTAAAATTGTTGATGGTCAAAACATCCTAAAGAAAAGTTACACCAAATATTTCTTATTTGGATCAGCAACGTTGCACGGTAGTTCAGAAGTTACAAATAAGAAGTTTGCCGAAATGGCGGTTTAGATTATTGGCTCAGTAATGGTTCACTTTTAATGGCGAAAAAACATTAAAACCACAGTAAGAGATCACTAAAATGTGTATTTTATACAAGTTTCGACTAAAGCACATATTTACTGCTGTTACTTTTCAAGGTGGCCTATAAATAGTTATATCATACATGTTGTTTGTTGTTGAATCAATTAACCGCAAAATTAATGACGGACTTAAAAATGTTGTAATACTATATTTACACAATGATTGATAAAGGTGTGATTGCGAAGCAGTTTAAATCTCCACTAGGGAAAAATTTAGGAATACTAATAAAAATTTTAGCCGAATTCGCTTAACATTTTAAAGAAAAACAAATATTTCAATACAAAATTTAGGCACAGTAATTAATATATTTTTGATCTACCAGGTATTGAGAGTCAATTGGATATTATCCTTCAAGAAAAATAAAATTTTTGGCTCTAACGGAAAAAAAGGCAGAATACCTGAATAAACAGTTTAAGATCTATTAATCTTTTAAATAAACATATATCTAGAGTGTTGAGATCAAAAAATGAAATTCATAAGTAATTCTGTAAAAGAGTTTAAAGCAGCATGGATACATGAATGCCAAGATTCATGTTAGATTTGCCTTCTTCTGCTCAATTTTTTCAGTTTGAATAAATAATACAAAACTAAGCTAAACTAAACTCATGGCTCAAGAGTCCGCTGTGGCCAAGGCCGGCGGTGCCCATCTCCGCTTTCTTGACCGTGGGCTTGGCGTGCCATACCGCATGTCTCGGTCAGGTGGTCAACCTTACGTGGGACCCCAGAGTTTAGTTCCCAAGCATGCTTGATCCTCAGTTTTATCGACCCACTCAAGGGATGAAAGGCTAAGTTAACCTTAAACGCTAAGTTAACCTTAAAGTTAACCTTGTGGAGTGGCAGCCTGACGCTTCTAACCACTACCGCCAACGGGCGTCTGAATAAATAATACTGCTAGCTTATTTTGAGTTCAGACTATGCCAATCCATACATGTTGTCAATCAGGATTAATTTTTTTTATAAAATACTGCTGCCTTTTGTCCGTAATTAGCTGACAAACACGCATACAGTGTACTATTGACACTTCTTTTCAAAATTAAATTG
>OU015490.1:177699005-177771505 GCA_907164885.2 Dolomedes plantarius | reverse complement strand
TCTTGCAGCCATAAATTTGGCAGAAAATGTCACCAGTTTAGGTTTCTTACTATCATAGTAGTTATTATATTATTATATCCATGCAAGAGAAAGGCAATTCATATGGCATATTTCATCTTGATATTCTCGTCGGTATATCATACGTCATGAGTTATATAGTGGGTAGTGTAGTTTAAAATCTGGTACATTTCAGAACTTAATCTTATATTTGTCACACTGTCTCCATAAAATTGGCAGAAATGTGACCAGTTTAGGTTTACTACCATCATATACTAATTATTACATCCATACAAGATAAAGATAATTCGGATTCATGTTTCATCTTCATATTCTCTTAGATATCTGATATATGTCATAAGATAAATAGCGAGTAGTGTATTATGAAATTTTATAAATTGCGGAACGTATTCTGATACTTCTCACACTGAAAAAAATTTGCAGAAAAGTTCCCAGTTTAGGCATGATAACATAGTAAAATAATCATTATTTCCAAACAAGCAAATGCTTATTCGAATATCGTGTTTAAGGGTAAATAGTTCATATATAATCTCGTAGCTCCTATACCATGATCTGCTTTACTGAAAACTTAATGCAACATATAGCTATAAATTATTCTTATTTTAAAGAAGAATGATTTATATGTATCTCATTTCCGAATCTTTTATTCATAAAATCTTTCTCGCAGGTAAGTAAATTTACATTTTTGTGACACGTCTTACATTTCTGATATAGAACGAAAACAGTTTGAATTATGTAATTGGGATGAAAGATAAAATAATGCATCACGATATCGGACATATTACAGAAATATTTTCATATTTATTATTACTGTTGTATAGAATTATCAGAAACAGTCACCTGCTAAGGCTTGCTGCGTGATGTGACTAACAATTCTTCATGTCTATGCACTAAATAATATGCAGCAACCAGCTTTTCTTACTTTATTATTTTCAAATTCTCCCGCCCACCCCTTTTATAAGGCTTTAACTATATTTCTTTTCGGTGTCTTCTCACACATTATGACACATGTTAAAATGAAAATTTCCATTCCATTAATACCGGTAATAAGCCTTTATGGGGAGTAATTGAATATGTGCGTGTGCACAAGTGTATATATATATATATATATATATATATATATATATATATATATATATATATTTATCGTTTTAAGAAAACAGAGTTGTATAACAATATCAGTGAACATTTCTTACTTCTAGATCTACAAATTGGAAATGGAAGAAATAAGTTAACATGTTGATATCCCTCCTAAAATTTAATTTGTAGATCTTCCCGATGGTTCTCTTTTTTTAAAGATCTTGTTTTTTTAAGAACATTTCAGATTTAATGAGAGGGGAAAAGCTCTAATTTCCGTTTACAAGAACTTACAGAATAATGACTTGGTATATATTCCCTTTCAACAACGTTAATTCTTTAAAGCATGCCCGCATATATATTAATTCAATTCTTTGTTACAGAAATTCGCATTTGCTAAAATACAGTGACATTTTGTAATGGGCATGTGGTAGAAGATAAAAAAACGCAGTTATTAATTCTGAAATATTCTGAAAGTGATTTTAATACATATTTTATCTCTTTCAGGAAATTGCCAGAAATTGTAATTAGCATAGATTTCCTACTGTCACTAGTTGATCGTGTATGTGGACATTCAAAAGATTTTTTTTTAATATTTTATAAGTTTTAAGCTCCTTCTTTCCTTAAATACTACTCTTTTTTAATTTTTGAAAACAAATTTTATTTCTTCAAACCTTCACATAGGATCTGTTTGTGATGCGTTTTGTTAAAATTTTATTTCAGTCGCCGTTTCCATATGCACTTACATATTTTGTTTTTACTTTCGCATTTTATTCAGCATAAATGGGGAATACCATTATTTAGATGGATCCTTTACTCTTCTTCAATTAAATTTATGATGAACAGTTAACATTACCAGTGATAAAAGTCCAACAGATTGTACTAACTGAAACATCATTAAATTTGTCAGTAAATAACAATTGATGCTTATATTTACAAATAGTGAGAAATAATATAGAATTGCATGCTCAGCTACATTTTAGCGTCCAAATATTTGTGTGCAGTAGCATATATATACAGGGTGATTTTTTTAAAACTGACACTATTCAGAGCCACCTGTAGCTCGATTTAACAACCGAAATGGCACCAAACTTGGTATAGAGACTAATGATGGCATGGAAAGTAGGATTCCGTGAAAAAAAGTTCCAAAAGTCGCCGATACGGGATTATAGGGCGCTGTTGTTGTCGGCGCACCCGAGAATTTGCACAAAACGCAAGTAAAACATCAAAATGCAAATTCCCAACTACGTAGCCGAGACCAGCGCCAGTATTTCGGGCTATAAAGATAAGAGGTGAATACCGAAAAAGCTGTATTAAGCAAACAAATGAATAACAAAAAAGGAGAATATATGTATATATATATATATATATAAAATGAATAACAAAAAAATTTCGCTGCAACACCGCTTTATGCAGCAAATCCCATTCTCCCTCCTTCAATGTGACCACAGTCCTGGTGGACGACACATTGCATCCTGAACACTACGTTCTCAAAGGCCAAGCGTTACATGTCACTAGCAATGTTCATCACAATACGGGATATGTTGTCCTTTAGGACCGCCAAATTATAGACTCCGCCAAGATACACCTTAGACTTTAAATAACCCCACAGAAAGAAGTCACATGGATTGGGTCCGGGGAGCAAGGTGGCCATGCAAGTGGAAAAAAGCAACTGATGACTTTTTCTTCTGTAAAACGATGGCGCATTTTAGAGCCAAAATACTGGCACTGCTGTCGACTACTTAGTCATGAATTTCCGTTTTTATGTTTTACTTGCGATTTATGCAAATTCTCGGGTGCGCCGACAACAACAGCACCATGTCTTCTCCTATCGGCGACTTTTGGAACTATTTTTTTTCCCGTGGAAACTCTTTCCCATACAGACTTCATAAGTTGCTGAAATATCCTTGACTTCAAGAGACGTTCTTAAATATACTAAATTGTTCCACAAAACTTCATTGTTGATTTTTACAGTTAAATTTTTAAGTTCGACTCGGACAAACTGTCCGGGTGAAATTCAGAGCAAATCCGAAGGAGAGTCAGATTTCTCAGTTAAAGACCGCGGATGGTCTTAGTTAAGCATGCATGTTAATAAATTATTACAATTATTACCTAATTTCGCTTTAAAAGCCGTTTATCGCAGAGTTTTTGACGAAAAGTATTGAACAAATAGGTTTCGCGTTTATTCGCTCATATCGAAAAATGTCGCATTATTCGCATCTATTTCGTAAATACGAAAATTACGTATCCCTATCAATCATATATCGATTTGAAGAAAAGTATTCGCATATTTTCCCGCTCTCTCTCAATTTACAGAAAAATTATCTTTCATAATTTATTAACGGACACTGGTATCAGTTTTTAGAATGTTTTTCCCTTTTTGATAAAGAGCATTCTGCAATGAATTAAACGGCCGCATCTCATTCGGTACTCCCAGCAATTCTTAAGAATTGTACTGGTTCTAAACAGGTCTGCCTGCCAAAACAAGTCTAGACCTTAAAAGTTAGAAAGTCTTGATTCATCCATTCTGTGAGGAGATCGTAACTGAAAAATCTTGTTTATTCACACAATTTTAAAGAATATCAGTAACTTTAAAAGGAACAGGAAAACGTCTCAGAGAAACTTTCGAGGAAAAGTATTCCTTCCCTTTCAGGGGAAAACTTTCAAAAGTAAAGAGGTTGGACACTTTCGAGTGTGAAAAATGCTTTTCGGTAACAAATATTCAAAAATATATACATGCATGCTACTGATACGCTGCTGAAATCTAGCCTTTCAGTCCAGTGAAACTTTCCCAAGTGCCTTTATTAAATACCTTTAATGTACAGAAAAAAAAATTTCCATTTAACAAATTTGTCTTCAGAACCTTGATACTACGAGAATTTTGCCTTGAGACTCACGCACAAATAAACAAAATATTACAAAAATGAACTTCTCCATAACGCTTCTTTTTCTGACTATTCAAAATTTTGAGTTTCCGTTTGATTCATTGGTGGTTCAGAATTCTAGGAGATTGTATAAATTATGTGGAAAGGAGGCAGACAGGAGTTGGAACTCATTTATATTGTCTATGAAAATTTAATTATTTCTATACTCAAAAGTCTTACTATAAAAAATCTCAGCAAAACAGAATCTCCGATTATTTTGAACAGTTTAAGAACATATAAATCTAACGAAACCCGCAATTATGTATAATTTTTGCGTTCAAAGTTTTCGATACTGGCTTTAGCACTGCATATTTAGATTTCATTTTCAGGCTATTTCTACCAATTCCATGTGAATTACTTACACACACACACGCATATATATATATATATATATATATATATATATATATATATATATATAAACCAACTAACCAATGGCGCAACATGCCACTGTGGACCAAGGCCTGTGGTGGTGTTCATCTCCGCTTTCTTTACCGTGGGCTTGGGATGCTATACAGCATATGTCTCGAGAAGGTGGTCAAGCTGTCACGGGACACCCAGAGTTAGTTCCCAAGCATGCTTGGTCCTCCTTTTATAGACCCACTTAAGGGATGAAAGGCTGAGTCGACCTTACCCAGTCGCAGGGTCGAACCCTGGATCTGTGGTGTGACAGCTTGAAGTTTTTAACCACTACGCCAATCAATATCAATATATATATATATATATATATATATATATATATATAGTTCCGTTTCACGCGTAAATAATATCTGTTGTTTCATTAGTTCAAAAGTTCTGGAAATATCCAAAACTTTGCGGGCCACTATCGAAGTCGGGGACATATTAGTACTAAATTTGCAACAGAAACGACGAGTTAATAATATAATGTCTCTCACCCGTTCACTCAGAGAAGTCACGACGTAGCAGCATGGCAAACATACAAGACACGGAAAAGGATGATTAAAAACAGAGGTAAAAAAATGATGAAATTAAGGCGTGAAATTAAGAGAAGAAAGAAAGAAATTAGCTAAAATATAGAGCTAGCTAATAAGAAGCACTTTAATGCGTAAACAATTACTCTAAGCTACAGAGATGATACAAGCGAGTCACCCATTTAAACCGTCATAAAATCGAGTTAACATGGGAATAATTTTCATGTAAGAAAATTTTATCTTATGCTCGATATCCCAATAATTGGTTTGAGATATATAAACACCTCAATAAATCTTATTTGAGCATGGAACTTAGTTAAAATAAAAAGTTAAATACAAAATTATAAAACTTGCATTTCGGAGAGATTCACAATAATCCACATACTATAAACTTAAATTTGATACTGACAAATACAGACGAGTATGGTAAACAAATGTCTACTACACTAATTTAGAATCGATAAACATAAATAACTTAATACCCTGTAAAAGAAATAAATTGAATTATTTAGGATTTTAAAAACTATGGGATCTTTTTTAAACGTCTACCTTCATATGCTTACAAACAGAAATATAAAATATGCATTTACTAATCTGCAAATAGAAAAATACCGATCTGAAAATTGCATGTGACATAACATGGTGAAAACCTTTTGATACCAAATAATGCACCCGCTTAATATATATATATATATATATATATATATATATATATATAGAGAGAGAGAGAGAGATCTGAGCAAAACGTAAACTAGCGGTACGTAAATTTCGCATAAAAAAATATCGAAATTTCAAAAAAAAAATTACAATATATAAAATTTCCCATTTATTCGCAAATAAATAAATAAATACACACACACACACACATATATATATTAAAAATTTTTGCTTTTAAAAAAAAACACATTAATTTTACTTACTTGGTTAGGTAAGTATCAAAATCCTTAGTTAAAAGCTAACATTGTAGTAGTCTCCATATTCTCATTAAGTCTTTAAATATTTAAGTCACATTAAGTCTTTAGCAATAAGTAATAAGGAAATTTCGAGAGTGAGATCTGTCAGTTAAAGACATGGATGGTCTTAGATAAGCAATTATATTAATAAATTATTACTATCATTATCTAATTTCGCTTAAAAAGACGTTCATCACTGAGTTTTCGCCTAAAAGTAGTAAAAAAATAATTTTCGTATTTATTTGCATCTATTTCGTAATTATGAAAGTTACGTATCCCTACTCCGAGAAACATGTAAAATTACGTATTTCTTAATAAATTAAATGAAAAATCTTTCAGGATAGAAAAAAAGTACGGTAAATAGAAAAGTTTAAATTTTTGACCAAACATATCCATACACACTTTCAGCCTGTAAGTATTTCTGCATAAACATACTAACAGATAATTACAAGATAAAAAGAATTTTTTTATATACCATGTTTTTATATTTTCTGTTGAATCATGTAAACTTGACATTTCTATGTATTAATAAATACTTTTTAAAAATTTTTTTGATGAATTATCCCATCAACTTGAAAGAAAATGAAGTTAATTGAAAGTTAACTTGCGTTTAACTTTTCATTCCCGCCCCGGCCAATAGATGGCTGCACTAGTCTACAAAACAAAATTAACTGAAAATAACTGAAAATGAATTTAAATCTGCTTAAAGCTGGCTAAAAGTATTAAAATAATTCATTGTCATCGTGTTCTGAGCTATTTAAAAGTTTCAAATGTCTAGCTAGTCGGGAAGTTAGTTAAAAATCGATTGCAAGATTTGTACGGGACAAACACATAAACACACAAACACACAAATACACAAACAAATAAGAAAGCGAGTTAATGAAAACATGGTAAAAAATAATATATAAGTATTCATAAGCAATAGAGTGAAGAAAACCCAATTCTTTATTTCTCGAGGTTACTTTACAAGGAAAATGAATTTACAATTAAAATCTTTCTAAAATAAGCTTTCAAAACTCTAAAAGAGCAACTTTTCTGTTTTTAATAAACTTAAATTCAAAAATTCCCACTTTCCTACTAAGCCTATCGAGTAACTTCGTACAATCGCGATCCTATGCAAAGCTTAACGAATTCTAAAAGATTTAACGGTGAAGCTTTTCAATAAATGCTACATTTGATAAGAATTAAAATTCCTCAACTTATCACGCTAGAATGACATAGTTTCACTTTCCCGCTGGACCCGAGTTGCTAGGGAACGCAGTTTCGCAGATGTCTCGCTGAAGGGTCCCCTAAAACATTCTACAGGGAGATAAAGTCACTTCACAGGCGGCTTTCTGCACTAAATCACAGATGCTGCCACTGACGCGAAGACTAATTTCTTTGTTCTAATTAAATAATATATTCTCAACCGATCACCGCGTCAGTCGGGGTTAAAGTTTCTAAGAATGTGTTTATGAAATATTTAATACCTCCAGTTATGAAATTTTAAATAGATGGAATGACTCCCTCACGATGCAAAATAGATTTATGGGGGTGAAATTTTCCAGACGGCGCAAATACTCAATAGATTTTCTGTTATCCAAAGCTATAAGAATTAAAAATAACTTTTGAGAGCCAAGCAGATGGTTATCGCAACTCATACTTAATAATTATTACCATGTTTTGATTAACTCGCTTTCTTGTTTGTGTATGTGTTTGTCCAATACAAATATTGCAATCGATTTTTAACTAACTTCCCGACTAGCTAGACATTTGAAACTTAGAATAGCTCAGAACACAATGACAATGCATTATTTTAATACTTTTAGCCATCTTTAAGCAGGTTTGAATTCATTTTCAGTTAATTTTGTTTTGTAGACTGGTGCAGCCATCTGTCGGCCGGGACGGGAACGAAAAGTTAAACGCAAGTTAACTTACAATTAACTTCATTTTCTTTCAAGTTGATGCGATAATTCATCAAAAAAAAATTTTAAAAAGTATTTATTAATACATAGAATTGTCAAGTTATAAACTTGACAATTCTATGTATTAATAAATACTTTTTACATGGTATATAAAAATGACATGGTATATAAAAAGTTCTTTTTATCTTGTAATTATTTTTATATTTACTTTATAATTGTTTTTGTAACCATCAGCGATATGTTTACTTAACACATCGTTGATCTGGACCGATTAAACTCGTGTTTTCGCATTCAAATGTTGAAAGCTATTTAGGATTAAGGAAAGCCATATTGGAGAAATTTTTGATCAACTGAACATATACTACTGGTCAAAAGTATTGCAAGTTTGAGAAATCTAATATTTTTTCAAGAATAAGCCCCCAAAACTAATATTTTTTCAATGCAAGTGATATTTTTTAATGTCACTATGTTAAATTAGTTTAAAGACGAGATATGATTAAGTTACTGAGCAAAAATAATTATTTAATTTTATAAAAAAAATAGCATACAAAAATGTATAGGTTATCAGAAATCGGCATCCATTTCGGATCCCCAGAATAAAATGAAATAAATAAACAATTTCAATTTCTTCTGAGCAGAAAAGATAATAAATGAGTGCAATTGAACCGAAAAGCATTTAATATGTTGTTGAGCCGCCTCTGGCTTTGATCACAACAGTCACTCCTTTAGGCATGGAATCCACAAGGTTTTGCAACACTTCTTTCGGTATTTCATGGTGCCAAATTTTAGTTATTGTTTCTCAAATCTCTCGTTTTGTTCTGGGATAATTTTGAGATATTTTCCTTCCAATTATACTCCTTAAATTCTCAACAGAATTTAAATCTGGTGAGTTTTCTGGCCATGGAAGAACATTAATACCATGTTTCGCAAATTCAGCTTTAACCTAAAATAAGGAATGTTTCGATTTAGAGTTCAGAATTGAACTCTAATGAAATTTAATTTAATTTCGAAGTTTTTATTGCCTTTTTCGATGTATTTCAGGGTTCTAGGTCTAGCTGAAATACCCATTTCTGCCTTGGGAACATGTCATGAGCACTAGGAAGAAATCGATCCTTCAGCACACTAATATACTGGTCACTCTTCATAGTTCCCTGTACAAAATGGAGTCATCCATTTGGCTTACATGATATGCAGCCCCACACTATTTAGCTTTCTGGGTGTTTTGCTGTACGAACCAGGCAGTCTGAACACATGCAAAACCTAGTGTTGCAAAACCTTGTGGATTCCTTGCCTAAAAGAGTGGATGTTGTAATCAAAGCCAGAGGCAGCCAAACAACATATTAAGGGCTTTTCGGTTCAATTGCACTCACTTATTATCTGTTCTGCTCAGAAGAACTTGAAATTGTTTATTTATTCCATGTTATTTCGGGGAACCAAAATGGGTGCCGATTTCTGATAACCTGTACATTTTTTGTATGCTATTTTTTATAAAATTAAATAATTATTTTTCTTCAATAACTTAATTATATCTTATCTTTAAACTAATTAAACATAGTGACATTAAAAAATATCAGTTTCATTGAAAAAATATTAATTTTTGGGGCTTAATCTTGAAAATATGTTAGATTTCTCAAACTTGCAATACTTTTGGCCAGTAGTGTATTTAGATAAAACTGCCGGCCAACAATGTGTTAAAGGAATGAAATGATAGTGAGGAATACCGTTGGCTTTGCAAATTACGCGTGATGCAAGTTTTCTAGTAACTGTATAAATATTTTCTAGATTATTCATATCTATCAAATAATGTGGACTTATGATATCCAACAATTTTTGTCAATTGTCAATTTACTTGATTGTCTCTGGACGTAAACAGATTGGTAAGGCATGGTCAGATGTCTAAAACATCCTGATCACACACACACATAAATATGCCATATATTCAGACAAAACATAAAAAAGAACTACAGATCCAGCGATTGGTGGACTTTTCCAAATCTTTTAAGGAAATCAAAAGTCCTATATTCTTTTCTGTTGTTAAATCAAAACGAATCGCTTTTACAAAAATTCTGTTTTAACAAACGTCTAAATTATTTCCACTCGAATTCTCTCAAGCTTAATTAGAAATTTTATACGGCTGCTATCTTGATACTGTCTCGTTTGGTTTATTTTAACATCCCTGCTTCAGGAGGCATCGATCTTCACCGCCGTTTCTCCTCCCTCTCTTGGAGACACAACTTCACAACTCCATCCTTTGTCTTCCGTAAGTTAGCCGGTCTGTACTCCACGCTGTAACGTAAAATAGTTGTAAGGTCTATCATAAGTCTCCTTGGTGTAATTCATGACCAATGCAAATGTCCGGTGTGTAGGTTGCTTGTGTTTCATTCCGGAGCAGAGACTTAGTTTTTAATAAAAGAACGCGGGTGAGAGTGTACGGCAAAATATAAGACATTATACGATAAATAAATAATTAATATGATACTTTATATTATTTACATACATGTTTTAATATATTATTTCTCATATATCCGTGTAATAGTAAAACTATGATTCCCCCACCCCCTTGTTCCTGTTCTGCTGCTTCTGCCGATCCTTCCCACGTTGTGGACTGTTTAGGTAACCCCGTCAGATGTTTGCAAAAGATCAGGATACTGCTCTCTCCCTTTTGCTCACACGAAAGACTCTTATGGATCTGGTCTAGCATTTTCTAGTCCAGGGGGCTTAGCAACAACAGCATGATTTTGTAATTCTTGTTGTCGTTGTTGTGTCTAATGCCCCCTGGCTGGAAGTCCCAGACCAGGCCCATATAGGCTTCGGGTTGTTGTGTGAGGCTTCAATTTGTATAGCACCGCGAGGGTCGGAGTCCGTCTTAGCTAATTGCCGCCTCAATTTTAGCCAAGCAAACCCCCGGGGGACATATTGAGGTATCGTCTCTCCCACCCTCTCTGACCTCATAGAGGGACTTTCCAGTCTAAAGATTAAGCCCATATCCGGCCTAGACATGGAGGTGTTTAATGGTGCGTATCGGGATTAGATCCGAGCACCCTTAGCACCGAAAACCAGCGCGCTACCGTAAGGATACCTCGAGCCCTCTTGCCGTGCGATGGCCGAATGGTTAGGGCGCTGGCCTTTGGTACCAAAGTCTGTGGGTTTAAATCCCATTCTTGGCATGGACGTTTGTAGCCGTTCGGATTCGGCTTTAAGCAGTAGGCCCTGATCTAATTAGTCCCCGTCTAGCAAAAATTGACTGTAGCGCTCCCTGGCATTCCTCGAGCCCTCTTGAAATTCTTATATACCATAAACGGTGTGCAGTATTTGAAAGTTTACGGTAACCCCGAGAATGGCGTTGAACCTGAGAAAGCTAGTTTGTTTCAATATTTTTCGGCCAAGTGTTAAGGAAATTATTGGTACATTTGATGCACGTTATTATCATTATTTTTTTTTTTATTTGGCGACTACCTTATGAATAAATGCCACCTATTTATTAGGATTAAAGCAAAAATAAATTTCAAATATTGCCAGATTTGGCGAGTTATCACCCAAAAACGAGAGAAAAACATGGAAGGTGACTTTTACTAATTACACCTATATCAATCATAATTCACATCAATCAATCATGATTCATAGAGTGATTCATCACTGTGTTCAGACAAAAGATGGATTCATATCAAATTTCTTTGGTTCCGTGTAAGGAAAGGAGTTTTTTAATAAAAGATATCAACCAAAGATGTTGACATGATAAACATTTTTTCCCGACCAAGAAAAGTTACCTCTCAAGATAACGAATAACAATTCATTCATCCTTGCATTTCAACAGCATGAATAGATTAAAATATTTCATTAAAATCCTAAAATAAACCTCCGCATCGAGACAGTATCAAAATCAGCTTGAATAATTCATAAGCTAAAGGATAGGGGGGAAGTATAGTTTTACCTAAATATATTCAAGCTTTATACTCCGCTAAATTATGGATGCCGTTTCATCATTAGATTTCCGTCTGCATTTATATACACTAATAACCCCCCCAGAAAACCGAAATATTTAGTTAGATGCCTCGCGTATTCAAAAACTGCTTTGAAGTTTCTCAGTCCTCATACAATACGATTCCCCCAACAACCCATATCCTGTTACATGCCTCCTAACAGCGTCGTTAAAATCTTAAATATTTCCCAGTTCCGGGGACGGAACAAGGAATTTTAAGAATTCATCCCTTATATTTCACTCCTTTTCCAGCGCACTTCCGACGCTAATACAGTGTGTACGTGGCAATTCCCGGCCCGAGGCGTAAAAACGCAGGAAACCATAAAATTGCAACTCGCTGGAAATGAAATCTTCTGGAAAAAAAAAAAGGAGTGAAAGGGTCTAGGTTGGGAAAGAAGGAGAAGAAGAAGGTTTATGGGGATGAACGGAAGAGAGAAATCACTGGGATCTCTTATGAGAGGGAGATGCTATGTTGGAATGTAGCTTCGAAATAGAATTCGGACTCTATATCCGGTTGTACGTGGAGTAGGTGTAGTGTATTATTGGTATTGACTTATTGCGACAGACAGAATAAACGTGTCTACATGTACAGTCATGCTCAAATTGGTCTGAAATAACGGTTTAAGAGAGGGGTAGAATTTTACAGAAATAAGCATATATACCTACAGTAGTCTCCAGGGCAAGTTCGAGGGTATGTGGAGCACTTTTAAACCACTTTGATTTTTAGCGCCAGATTTTTCTTTTTTTTAACTTTTAATTTTCAAGATTTATAAATTTTACAAAAGGTACATGTCGTAATAGAACAGACGAATTTTAAAAATATTACATAAAATTAAATATACAAACTTTTATTATTATAACAACAATACACGTTATATAACATTATATATTGTTATTGTATGGAACATTCAAGACTGTTGGAAATCGTATGGCCACGAACCCTGCAAGGAGGCAGTAGCAGATTTAAGGCTACAGACTGGACACGACTGCTTGACAGAACAACTGTTCAGAATGGGTATATTTCCTACCAACATTTGCCCAATCTGCAGGGCAGGCGTTATGAGTTCGGATCACCTCCTAAATTGCCGTGGACTTGATAGAATCCACCAGAGAAACGGAGACATCAGCAAATAGTATTGGGATGCAAGGACCAGTATGGACTCTCTTTTGTGACTGAATTTTTTATTGTGTATATTTTCTAGTTTATTTTGTTTCTAGTTTTCATTGTTGGTTTCTAGTTTATATCTGTTTTGTTTTGCTTTGTTTCCTGATCCTTTGTACTGTTGTGGGATGCCTGATCTGTAGGGATTAATTTCAGAAATAAAGCCATATGTAACACACACACACACACACATGTTGTTGTTGTTGTTGTTTCTATTGCCCTCTGGCTGGAAGTTCCAGACCACGCCCATATAGACTTCTGGCTGAAGTGTGCGGCTCCGGTTTATATAGCACCACAAGGGTCGGAGTCCGACTTAGCTAGTTGCCACCTCAATTTTGACAGAGCTTCCGCATGGGCGACAACTAGGGGGATCGTACCCTCTCCCACCCTCTCTGACCTCATAGGGGGACTTTCTGGATTTAACGTGCCCATATTCGGCCTAGAGACGGAAAACATTATATAACAACAATAAATTCAAAATCTAGAATAAAATTATTTTGAGTAAAATTGTTTAAATTATAAAATAGGCTCATAATAATATTGAATATAATACTTTTGCAAAAACGAAGCAAAAGAAATATTTTTGAATAAAATATATAAGCTTTGTCTATATAAGAATAATTTTTTAAAATAGTAGCAAAAAACAGTTATTACTTTATTAACGACCAGCTGAAAACCCATACTTCGCTACGGAGTACATTCAGAATAAATACAAGGGTCAATGTATGCAATTAATGCCAAAATATGTATAAATATATTTATAATAAATACAACAATCAATGTATGCAATTGATGTAAAAAAACAGAAAAAATATATTTATAAAAAAAATCGTAACGGGATATTTTTATAGACAAAATAATGACGAAGAAAACATTGAAATTAAATCTAATAGGACATACTAAAGAACATAGTACAGTTAATATAGTAGAGTTTGAGGAACATATCTTTTACTGTATTTTAATATTTTTTTGGATAATGTCCAATCGTCTGCCGCATTAGCAAGAAAAGAAAAAATATTTTTTTGTCTATTTAGTTGTTATGCACGTGACGATAAATTTATTTTAAGTACAAGAAAAGGAAATCACGTGATCAGTGTGAGCCATATTCACCATTTTATAAATTTTGTTTCGATCCAACAAAAAAATATGATTAGCTAATGATTATGAAGAAATTTTTTTCAATTTTTTCCATATTATTAGATCAAGTGTTTAAAACTTGAATCAAATTTTTAATGCATTTTCTTTATTAGGACGCTTTTATGCAGAACGTAGAGGTTTAGTTAATAAACAACCAACTGCTCGATACACATGCATTGATATACAGTCGAACCCCGTTATAGCGAACCCGGTATATAACAAACTTCCGGATATAACGAACGAAAATTTTGGTCCCACCGTTTTTTATTGTCTTTAATGCTAATTTATCCTTTTATAGCGAACCTCCGAAATCTTAAGAATCCGCTATAAAGAACATTTTTTTCAGTCGACAACTGAATTCTTTAAAATTTTTAAACATTTTAAGAATGTTGAAGATACAACGAATGGTGAAGAAGCAAAGAATGTTGAAGAAGAAGATGATGAAGATTTACCTATCGCGATGTGGATAGAAAAGCACACAATTTCATCATGCGTGCAATTGTTCGAAAGATGCGTGCAATTGTTCGAAACATGTAATGATGAAGTCATTAGATGCGAAAATTCGACTGATGAAGATATTGTGGAAGAATTTAAAATGAATCATTCTGAAATCGACGATTCTGCTTCTGATGTTGATGAAGAGGAGCACATAAACGACGATATCTCCACCATCTCAGATGCTACAACAGCGATAAGTGGATTTAAAAAGTTTTTGTCTACACAAACAAAAGAAAGATTCATTTGATGTATTGAACAAAGAAATTCATAAAATGTTTTTGAAATCGGCATCACGTCAGCAGAAGATTACCGATTATCAAAACAGTGAGCATTAATTAAAGGTAAAATCAATTTATTTCCATTTGTCTTCATTTTTAGTTAATTTAATTAGTATTGTGTCAGTTTAATGTAATCGATTTTAGGCAATTTAATTCATGAATGATCATTTTTAATAGATTTTATCATTCTTTCAATACATAATTATTGAATATATATATACAACAACTAATGAGTTATACATTTTGTTAAGTCTAATATTTTTCTTAATGGTTCGGATATAGCGAACCACCGGATATAGCGAACAAAACATTTCGTCCATTGAAGTTCGTTATAACGGGGTTCGACTGTATATTAGTATAATTATATCTAAATATCACCACCGAATAATGCATATAAATGTATAAGACAAAATAAGAGATAATTGGACCATGGTGAAATTGATGTTTTCACTATGAACGTGTCTACAAGAATTATTGCTTTTAGATACATAGCAAAAAAATGGCTACGAAAAACTATTACAGTGTTCCACTTTGAGTGTCGCCTTTCTGGGTACAGCGTTTGCGAATGGGCCATTAGTACGAAAATAATTGAGTTTTGCGACGTGTTCCACCAACTTATTTCACCCCCATTACAAGCACTAATTTATTTTACTGCCTCTGCTATCTGATTACTTTTTACCCGGGGAAGCGTGTACATGACTTGAACACAAGTTTCGTGGCAGAAACTTACTATTTTTAAATTACGGCAAGACTTGCCGGAGAAAAATAGGAAAATGATACAGAGGAGTATCTTGATTTATATTCCGAGATTTAAAAAAAAAAAATGCTAGATTTTACCCGCCGATAGTCGTTAAAATAATTTTCTCCCAAACTGGGCTAATTCTATTAATACATTTTTATATCATTTCAATGGCTTTAATATATCAGTAAAAACTGACACGAAATTGAGATAAAATATGGAAAAAAAATTAACTATTACATGATTAAAGCTTGCATATTCGGGAAATAAAAAAAGTAATTACGTGCCTTAAAAATAACCAACTCAGTTTAATATTCGCTCATGCAGTAACAAAACTATTTTATACACCTAAATATTTAATATATAATTATCTACATTATTTCCCTAATATTAATTGTATCTTTAATATTCAATCGTTGACTTCACCTTTCTTAAAATAGGCATCAAATTTAAAACATAAGAAAGCATGTAAATAATATTATAACTTTTAGTTTGCCTCTTATTGAAACGACGCATCACAGCGTCATATTTGCAAGAGTACGGTAACTTTATATATATATATATATATATATATATATATATATATATATATATATATATATATATATATATATATATATATATATATATATATATATATATGTGTGTGTGTGTGTGTGTGTGTGCTCGCGTGTGTATTAATTACACTGCTACAATTATAGTAAATATAAGATCCTAAAAATCCAAAATATGTAGATGACCCAAAGGCTCCAAATATTTGCTATGACTAGATCGGAAATATGACCATAAATAACTAGAAATCAGAATACAAACATGCACACACACACACACTCATATATATATATATATATATATATATATATATGTGTGTGTGTGTGTGGGTGTATATATAAAAGTTCCGTAGCTAACTGACTGACAAATAACGCACAGACCAAACCGCTGGACCAAAAGAGTTGAAATTTTGCACTGATTTTTGAAAAATTCTTAGATATTTTTTAAATTAAATTTTTAAGCTGCTTTTGTGACAGTCTTTTAAGTTTGCATTTAAAATAATAATTTGAGGGATATAAAATTTATATCGCGAGAAAGATCATAAAAATTCCTTTAAGATGAAATGTTTTTCGAATCTTTACCTCCCTTTTCTGTTTTTTGATGAATTTTTAAAGCTTAATTTTTGGAATTTAATTTATTAAATGCTGATCACGTGGTTTCTTTACTTTTTGTGATACCTGAAACGAATTTTGCGTCACGTGCCTAACAACGAAATAAATTGAGAATTTTTTTTTTCTTGCAAATGTGGCAGACGATTGGACATTATCACAAAAAATATTAAAATACAGTAAAAGAAATGTTCCCCCTACTGTACTATAGTCTTTAGTATGTTCTATTACATTTAATTTTAATATTTTCTTTTACATTATTTTGTCTATAAAAATGTCCGTTATTATTTTTTTTAAATATCTTTTTTGGCATTATTTGCATACTTTGACCATTGTATTTGATTTGAATGTACTCCGTAACGAAGCATGGGTATTCAACTAGTATATATATATATATATATATATATATATATATATATATATAATGTGTGTGTGTGTGTGTGTATTAATTACACGGTGGCAATTATAGTAATTATAGATCCTAAAAATCCCAAATATGTAGATAACACAAAAACTCATAACACTAAATATTTACTCTAACTAAACCGCAAATATGACCACAGATATCTGGAAATTTTCGCTCTGTAAAATTCATCAAAACGAACACGAAGATTAAAACTATGTGACGTGTTTGGACTAAAAATAACCAGTCTTTGTAATAAGGCGTTACTAAATATACATATTAATTAAACCCGGGATCTTACTATCTGTCTCTTTCAGCTTCAAGACATAAAGGGTAGCCAAACTCAAGTGAGATTTTTGAGTTGATCACGCAGCTTAACGCTCCTACCTTCATACGGACTCGAATCACTCAGCCGGAAACTTTGGTTTCTCAGTTTTGAATACAGCGCAATCCGAGAGATGAATTCTGAAATTAAAACTTGAGCTGTCACGTGTGCCGGCTCGTAATTAAACATTTCGGGAAACTTATCTAAATCGATCGCACTTCATCGGCTTGAAACGGCTTAAAGGTTTCCTAATCCCCTCTTATTAATGATTCCATTTGTTCCGCGCACTGTTAGCAATCATTGACAAGTCGTATGGAAAACGCGGCTCTTTTGAGACTTTAGGATTAAGAAGATGTTAAATAAATATAGATGTTCGAGTTTAGAGAAAATATATTTAAAGCATCCAAATATAAATAACATAATACGGATAAAAGTATACATGGGGGTTCGAGGTATCCTAATGGTAGCGCGTCCGCTTTCGGTGCTGAGGGTGCTCGGATCGAATCCCGACATCAAATACCTCCTTGTCTAGGCCGGATATGGGCAGGTTAAATCCGGAAAGTCCTTCTACGAGGTCAGAGAGGGTGGGGAAGGGTACGATCCCCTCAGAAGCCGCACCTGGGGGTCCTCGGTCAAAATTGAGATGGCACTTGGCTATACCGGAATCCAACCCTTGTGGTGCCATTTTAAACCGACGCCGCACCCTTCAGCCCCCTAGCCTATATGCACTTGGTCTGAAACAAAAATTCCGGCCCAGGGGCCTTAGAAATAACAACAACAACAAGAATACATGGTCAAGGTGTTGGGATCGGTTCTTCAGACGAAAATGCATTAGACATGAATGTGTGGAAAGACACTAAAATTGAAAAATATAACCCGTTGCACCCATTAACCCCAGGTCCTTAGTGTTGGTTAGAGAGGTCATTAACAGGTCCTTAAGAGCTGTTCACATTGTATCCGTCAGCGTCAGCGTTAAAGATTCCGTTGGTGCTGATTGGTTAAATGGTATGCAATTCGTATATGATTGGTTGAAAATATTAACGCTAACGCTCCGAATTCAGTGTGAACAGCTCTTTACCCGCCTGCATTGTATGTCTATTACCGACTGCTTCCACGAATAATTTGTCGATCTCCGCACAGGCTTGGAGATAAGGGAAAGAGTACACGGGTTGTTGTAACCTACAACCCTCTCTATTAAGATAATCAGCTCGCTCGTTGCACGGCATACTGCAGTGGCTAGGAATCCATTGATATGTAATGTTACAACCGGAGTTCAAGACGTTACTGGCTAGTAAACGTGTCTTCATCAGACGATCACAGTCCAGTATGGTGATAGGAGTAAAGAGCTAAAATTGCTGTCTGGATGTCAATATGAAAGTCAGCCATGTAGAAAAAAGGGGGGAATATTCTCGAAACAGTAGTGCAAATCAAACATGTTAGGAAGTCAAGAAATTCATAAGTAATAAACTAGGAAGAGCTACTAGTTACCAATTTAATGTACATATTTTATCTTTTCAATATAGCGGTTATCTTCTCCTCTTACCATGAACTGACCCACAGCATGATGCAACCACTAAATGTATCACTAACGGCGGGTTGTGCAGGAAAAATCTGTCGCGGCTGCAATGTCCTCCAAGTCCTCAAATTTACCTCTGGAAGTGCGGGGTCAACTGTTCCGGTCTCGTCACTTGATTCCGTTTAAAATTACGGGTACGGTCCTTTAGCGAACTCGGACTCCGACCCTCGTGGTGCTATTAAAAACCGGAGCCGAGCCACTTCGTCCAATAGCCGCTATGGACTTGAACTGACGATATACTGTCGGTCAAGGGGCATCAGTCACAACTGAATGATATTGATGATGACACGTTTACATATGAAAAGTGACTTTCTCGATCTTACTGGAGATGGTAATCACGCCATTAAACATCCCACGATGGATTGAAAATAAAGGGGGATTCAATATGTGTGGTGCAAACAATAAGCATTATCATAGCAATGCTTACGAAAGACAGAAAACATGCAGAAGAATGGGCTGTGAAGTTTTTCTGACCACATCAACTCATCTGCCATCTGTATTTACTTACATTTGTATTACACTTTTTACAATCAAAGAATTAATGAAACCTTTGATGTTGTTGCTAAGCCCCCTGTACTAAAAAATGCTAGATTAGGTCCACGAGGCTCTGTCATGTGAGCAAACGGGAGGCAGCAGTATCCTGATCATCTGCAAGAATGCAGACGGGGATCCCTAAACAGTCCACAATGTGGGAAGTATTCAGAAATTACGGCTACCCCAGCTTTCGCTTATACGCTTTGATCAAACTGTCAACGGAAGCTACGTAGCAATACCCGTACTCGCAGCCGAGGGTTAATTTCCCAGGTTCGGTGCCATTTCGCATTCATGTAGGGTCCGAGGATGCCGGATATACAGTACAGATCTGCAATCCACTGAAGGCACCCCAAGCCCCCCTCCCCCACACAATGTGGGAAAGATTCTCAGGAGCAGAAGAACAGGAACAAGGGGGAAAGACCTTTGTAGAGTTCTCGAAGCGCAAACTTTTTGTATGGCCGAAGACAATCCAGGGCAGACTGTATTGGTCTCGGGCCTCTGGTGAGCAAGGCCAGACCAGGGCGCTTGGCCGGATACCAATGAAGAACAGGATATTCTCTTCAAACCCTGTATAACCTGGTCTTAAAAACAGATTGAGCCTCCGATGCAGTTAGGACTTCAAACTGGGGTGTCTCCTCTAAACAGCCTTCATTTGCTTTTTGTTGTTGATAGTGCCCCCTGGTTGGAGTTTCCATTCACCAGGTCCTAATAGGCTATTGGGCTGAAAGGGGCGGCTAATGTTTTGAATTAGGACCACAAGGGTCGGAGTCCGACTCGGCTAAATGACCAGTCCTGTAATTTTGAACCGAGTCAAGTGACGAGACCGGAACACTTGACCCCGCACCTCCGGAGACAAATTTGACAACTTGGAGGACATTGGAATCACGACCTATTTCACGTTCTCCGGTCACCATTAGTGAACACAGCGGTGGGTTTGCAACGAAGGACTGCGTTGAGACGATTTAACGTTGAGGTGACTGCTTTGAAGCGACTTAAGAGTCCATCAAGCGAGAAAGGAGAAAGAGTTTGTCGGTGCTTGTTTTATCAGTGATATGCGGACAATTCATTAGATGTTAAACGACACTCTTGCTGTCGGAATGAAACCTGATGTAATTCTGATCGTTTTCATTTATTGTTCAATGTAGTCACAGTTCCTAATTCTGGTCTCTATCAATACACTTTTTCTTAGAAATGTGCAATGAATTTAATGATTAAAAAATAAAATCATTTGGCCTACGAAGTAGAGACAAGAAATTCACAAAATCTAACGCAAGTAAAAGGGAGGGGGCGTTAGACATTTACCTAATTTTGCTTACAAGTGGAGGGATAGGTTCTAAAATGACTAAAAATGTGCTTGTGTAATACTTGAACGGCCCCCTATAGACATTTACAATGTTACTGATTTGGTCAAATTTTGATATTACTTACGTTTCGGGGGAAATCACGACTTCGTGGGAGGAGTCCCTAAATGCAAATTTAACGAGCGAATTTCCTCCATTTGACAGCATTCAGGCTTAGATCATGTGCCGCTCGCAGGCTGAAGTTATTAACAGCACGACCACCGTTATGCAGTGGAGGCATATTTTAAAATGTCATAAGCGTAGCGGTTTCATAATTTTACCGCTGAAGGAAACACACTTGATATATATCTATAATCCATGGCTAGATGTTACCGAAACTTGCTAGCACTAAGCTGCTAATGTTATCACTTAGACATATTTGTGTTTCTATTTAGCTACAATTTCCAATAAAACGAGTAATATAGTAATCAATCCCAGAAAATTCATGAGAATTCATTAAAATGAAGTCTCATGAAATTCTCATTCATTAAAATTCACGAGAAACGAAATGAATAAATACATCAAATAAAGGATACCAAATCCTACTTTGGTTAAGACGATTTCTGAAATTTTATACATAATTTGTAAATATTTATGTGTCTCTCTTTCAAATTAATATCATGTGTTATATTTTATGTGTTTCCCATTCGTGAACTAAATAAAGTCGTAATTCTCCGATTTCCACAGGATTATCAAAATAATTACAAGATAAAAAGAACTTTTTATGTACCACGTTTTTAAATTTTCTGTTGAATCATATAAACTTGACAATTCTCTCTTAATTGCACAAACCTTCACTTAATTATTCTTTTTCAATTTCTTTTATTTCATTTTAATCACTTTTTAGTCGTTTTCACTATCCACAGACTTTATAAACTTTGGTTTTTATAATTTTTTAAAATTTTTCGCACAATATTTTTGTAAAGAAATTAAATTCACAAGTATTCTGTTTTCAAAATCGTCAAACGCCGTTACGCAAAAGTGCAAACATTGAATTCGATCGAAGCGCCACCTTGCGGATTTTTTCGGCTAAAAGTATTAAAAGAATGCATTGTCATCGTGTTCCGGGCTATTCTAAAAGTTTCAAATGTCTAGCTAGTCGGGAAGTTACTTAAAAATCGATTGCAAGATTTGTACTGGACAAACACACAAACACACAAACACACAAACACACAAACTAACAAGAAAGCGAGTTTATAAAAACATGGTAATAAGAGTGTAAAAATCTCTATAAACTACATTTATAAATTACCCTACATCCTCAGACAAGACCAACTCGTGAAATAAAAACTTGAAAGCAGAAATTAACATACACACAAACGCGCGCGCGCACACACACACACACATATATGTATATACAGTGTGATTTTTGTTAAACTGCCACTACTCAGAGCCACCTGTGGCACGATCTATCAACCAGAATTCCCCCAAAATTGATAGAGGGACTAAGGATGACACGAGAAAGAGTTTCCGTGAGAAAAAAAAAGTTCCAAAAGTCTCCGATAGGGGAAGATTCGGCACCGTTGCTGTCGGCGCACCCGAGAATTTGCACAAAACGCAAGCAAAACATCAAAATGCAAATTCCCGACTACGTAGTCGACAGCAGCGCCAGTATTTCGGGCTATAAAGATAAGGGGTGAATACCGCAAAAGTTGTAATAAGCAGACGAATGAATAACAAAAAAATTTCACTGCGACACCGCGTTATGCAGCAAATCCACTTCTCCATCCTTCAATGCGACCACCATCCTGGTGGACGACACATTGCATCCTGAACACTACGCTCTCAACGGCCCGAGCGTTACATGTCGCCAGGAATGTTCATCACAGTCCGGGATATGTTGACCTTTAGCGCCGCCAAGTTAGAGACTCCACGAAGATACACCTTGGACTTTAAATAACCCCACAGAAAGAAGTCATGTGGATTAGGTCCGGGGAGGTAGGTGGCTATGCAAGTGGAAAAAAAGCGACTATGATCCTTTCTTCTAATAAGCGATGGCGCAACAGATTCCGCACCGATCTATATAGCCCAAAATACTGGCGCTGCTGTCTATTATGTAGTCATGAATTTGCATTTTGATGTTTTACTTGCGTTTTATGCATATTCTCTTGTGCGTCTACAAGAACAGCGCCATATCTTTCCCTATCGGCGACTTTTGGAACTTATTTTTTTTGGTTTTCAAGGAAACTCTTTCCCGTGTCGTCCTTAGTCCCTCTATCAATTTTGGTGGAATTCAGGCCGATAGATCGCGCCACAGGTGGCTCTGAGTAGTGTAAAAATCACCCTGTATATATATATAAATTTCAAAATTTCATTATTGCGAGTTTAACACAGGAAGAAAATTAATGCATTAATTCAATAACACATTAGTGAATATTAGAAATCTCGAATCGAAATTTTAAAAGTTTATTTTTTTTTTATTCCTTTATTTTATTCTGCTTCTGTTTCACGATACAATACTCTTAAAATATGGAGCCATTGTACTTTTTTTTACATTGTTGAATTAGAAGTAAATAAACTAATTGTTTAATTTTTGCATAAATTAAACGGTAACATATAGTTTAAAATTTTCTGTCCGGCGTAATTTAAATGTTAGCTGTGCAATTCTTACAACCCATAATCATGTGTTAAATATTGAATATAGCTATTCTTCTATTGAAAAAAAAGGATGTATTGTTTTACTTCTTTATATTTATTTCTCATATCTAATATTCACACGGTAAGATATAATCTATTTAAAACTGCTCGTTTTCTTTCATTGTCTGGAAACTTAAGGCTGCTGTGTACTAACCTATTGGATTCGCTC
Organism: Dolomedes plantarius; assembly: GCA_907164885.2. Lineage (NCBI taxonomy): Eukaryota > Metazoa > Arthropoda > Arachnida > Araneae > Dolomedidae > Dolomedes > Dolomedes plantarius. The sequence goes on along the minus strand of OU015490.1, from coordinate 177,747,760 downwards.
ACCCCAATGTTGACCTATGGAGAAAATGTGACTTAAATTTAAAGATTTTTTTTAAAAATCCGTAACAGAGAAAAACAATTACACCGTGGGGCATTTTTCGTTTTTTTAAATGCAAATAATATTTAAAAATTTAAATTATTCGGGGGAAAATCTGGTGTAGTGCGTTTAAAACGTTCCTAAACTCCTTTGGTTGAAGAAGTTTATAAACTGAATCCTGTTGCAATGCGCAGAAAAGTTCGGAGCACAACGCAATTCTGCTCGTAGAGTAATTTAATAATTTTACTCCCCATGGACCTTATTCCTACAATTTCTATTTAATCACCGGAAAACAAACCACATTATTTTTAAGAAAAAATAAATTTGAATTCCCGAAAATATCTCATTATATTTTCTTTAACTTCTTATAAGTAGCGTTACTTATTTGATTCAATTTCACAATCGATTTCGCCTTATGGAAATATACATTTCGCTGCAACAGAGCTCCCTATAAGTATTCCCAATTGTATTTAATAGACCAAATTATATACGTATTACGGTTACTTGAAATACCACACTGGCGAATGAATAACAAAAAAATTTCACTGCGACACCACGTTATGCAGCAAATCCACTTCTCCTTCCTTCAATGCGACCACCATCCTGGTGGACGACACATTGCATCCTGAACACTACGCTCCATGAGTCCGACGGGTTTGTAACCATGACTGGTTACAAACCCGTCGGACTGGTTTGTAACCAGTTGCGTCGTGTGCGTGGCTCCATTCAATTACATAGGTTGCGACTCATCACGGACTGGTTTGTGATTTGAGTCAGTTATCAGTTTCTTTTGAGTTGCCCCGTGTGCAGACGGCCTTAGAGTACAGAAGTACAGCAGGGTACAGCATAAAAGTTCTAAATCTGGCTTCGTAATCATCGTAGAAACTTCTGGTTTGTGTTATTATAACTAATAAAATAAATAAGTGCTTTTATTAAAAGATAATAATTTCCCTTTAACAATTAGAAAATCAATAAATTCTAGAACCAAGCGAAAATTCTTATACATATATTATCTTCAACTTCGCTTTCATTTTAGATCTATTTCGTCCTGCTGCAGGCTTGATATCACATAGGTATGTCAGTCGAATTAATTTCCCAGGTAATTCATTCATCAGATTTCCCATAGACTTGAAGCGTTTCGACACATAATAATCTAACAAGAGAATTAGCACGTAACTATCTTCATAGTAACGTTGTTGTAAATTAGTGCTGTACTCTCAGAGTTTTCAAAAGCAAGACTTAAAACTGTCAGTCTCAAAAGAGATTTCACTTAATCACGGCTTAACTTTTCCATCTTCCATTCACACCGGAGTTATTCAAGTGAAAAGATCTTCTCATTCCGAATCGAAAACGGCGATTAATGCATTCTGAAGAGATGAGTTTCGAAAATTACAACCCGAGTAGTCACGTGGGCCGATTTGTAATTAAACATTCCTGAAAACCGATCTAAGCGCTTCATCAGTTTGAAGCAGCTTAAATGTTTCTTAATCCCTTCCTATTAGCTATTCCATTCGTTCCGTAGGCAGTAGGCTAAAGCAATCACTGACGAGTGCTGCGGTAATGGACAGTTTGACAATTTAGGATTTAACTCTAGAGGATGAATTTAAGTATTGAAAGTTGAATTTGAGTATCGTATCCCCCTTATTTTTTCAGAGAGGAATTAGAGTATCTTATCTTTTTTTCTCCTTTCTTTTGAGAAATAGACCACGTGTGTTTAAAGTTTAAAATGTTCCTTTACAATCTATGCAAATTAGCATGAGAGCAGATACACTTCCATTTTTCTATTTCTCTCAGAAATAGATGCCAAAGAATTGAAAGATCCAAAATTATTTCTGTAAGTAACTTTGACTAAAAGGTAAGGCAGTGAGTGACACAAACGAAGATAGTTTGTGAGATCAAAACTGATTTTATGGAATATTTCTGAATTAAAAAAAGCTTCTTGTTGATAATATACCTTCAGAAACAGAGTTCACAAATACAGTAGATTTACCTCTTGCATATATTACGCAGCTGTGGCGGGCTACTTTTGTTCTCACCAAAGGACCTTTTAGCTAGTTATATCGAACTGATGAATTGACAAAGCAAAAGCCTCAACTTCGCTGAAGAAAGAAACTGAAGTTCAAAGATCGAGTTCTCGATTGAAGTTCGAGAATTCAAACTTTTTACGAATGATTAACGCAAAGAGATTGAATTTTTTAGCTGACTTATTTAAAATCTTCATTTTAGTAAAATATTAAAATTTGCTTGTATTCTTCATAACCTATGAACAATGCGTAACCAAACGGGTAATATAGAAGACATATCTGAGGAAATATTTTTGTGTGTTACTGATAAAATTGTTTATATTATATAAAAACATCAATGAACTGCTGTAATGAACTCGCGTTTGCAAATTATATGACACACGGACACTTAATTTCTTAAACAAAGTTTTTGAGTGCTACTATTGATCGTTACACTTTGCCTAATGAATTAAATCTTTTGTCACTTAGTCGATGAACTCAACAAACTTAAATTTTTTAACCAATGAATTGAAATATTTAACTAGAAAAAAAAACTTTAATAAATGTCTCATGCTCAATCACAAAGAATATTCCACATGATCATGCAGAATATACGTCATGAAATCTCAAACAAACAGGTTCCAACAGCACTTAACTTACAATATATAGCTTCGGTAAACTTTTCCGCATTCTGCAACCCACTTTGTGCTAGAAAATGCTAGAACACACATAAACCTGCACGGCCAATCCATTAGCTGATAAGTAAAAGTTGTTTCTGGAGACACTGGGAAATGCTTGCGTGGCTATTACAAATGTTTGTCGGAGAAACCGTTTTAAGAGAAAAGTAAAGTTTGGATTTTATCTCCAAGAAACGCATTAGTGAGATAATGTACCTGATACGCAAAGATTAGAAAATATAGGTACGATCATGCTAGGCTTGAGAACGGCATGATGTGATGAATAGAGTTCAAGGTTTATAGCAACGGCAATGTATATATTGATCTGCGGATTTATCAGCTAAGCTATACGTTGCTTGACTGATTGTGCATTATCTGATAAGGAAAATAATATCTTACGAATATCTCTGATATCATAATATACGCAGCTGTTCCCAAGAACTGATGGGCAGAGTTGCTTAGACTATTCCAGAGGAAACAAAAATAAAGATTAAATCATCCGTAGCTGGTAAAATCTCGAACTCGTCATAAGGCAGTCTCAGTTCTGCATGATATTTTGACATAAGGACTAAATTATTCTAAATACTTGAGGCAAAAGTTTTTTTTTCCAACAGGTTTTCCAACAGGTAGGTTCTTTATTCTGAGGACATCGACTCATCTCCTCTGGGAATTCTTTGGCTAGGTTTTTGGGAAGCACCCTTCAGGTAAGACAACACAGGAACGTCCAAGTCATATTATAGTTCATAGTTATATTATCCAAGTCATATTAGGGATTCGAATCCGGGCCTACACCGTAGAGGCTCGAGACTCTAACCACTATACGAAGTGGACGGCTTTTGTTTTCAAAGTCGGAATGTGCAACGATCCTCAGTGGCATGAGATGGAATTTTACTCTTAAGATATCCGACTACGTTCAGAGAAAAAAAAAACCTGTACTTGTTAAAATTTCTGTCTTGCTTTTCGAAGGAATATAGCACCTAAATACGAAAATGAAGAACAAATAGACCATAACTATCCAACTTTTTAGAAAATTGAGGATTTTTGGTGGAAATTTTTACATAAACGGCTCTAGCTCTACAAAAAAAAAAGTTATGCATACTATATCATTCATTTCTCTTTACCATATGTACGTAAAACACTCGTGAGTGTAATGACCTAAAAGCTAATCGATATTTTGAAATCTAAAAGAAATACAGATGATTCTATGCAATGATATGTAAAATTTCAGCAATTTCTCGTGAGTTTTTTTCTTATAAATTCATATGTAAATGAACAAATAATAGACTTAAAGCCAAATCTGTCGGTCATTACATGCTTAATATTACGAAAAACCTACTTGAAAAATTTCTTAGACATATCATGATTATATTTTGAGTTATCACAGTAGTCGTTTACACTTTTGATGAAAATAATGTCCTTCAAAAAACACAATGCAAGTTTTCACTTGCATTGAAGTGGACAGCTTCTGATCTTCTTTCAGTAGCTCTAATTTCATTTCTAATGATCGTACAGAAAAAAAAATAAAAACAGATTTAGGAACAGAACTTTACATTCTTTAAGAAACAGTAATTAAAAAAAATTCAGAATTGTTATCAAAATCGACGTTATAAAGGTAGTCGGATACCTTAACACGGTTTCAAACAGTCTAAATGCAGAAACTTTCCCACTACAGGTGATACGGCTTAGCATGAGCTTTTGTCCGACTCGATCTCAGATTTTACGTTTCGGGTTTGAGCTCTTCTAACCTAACGTCCCAACACAGTTTTTAAAAAAAAATCACGTACACAAAAAAAATAATTTCTAAGCTCTCCGTCCGAACAAAAGTTTATAATTTCACGCGGTAATCACGCTCTGAGGTTTGCCAGAATGTGAGGCATAATAATGATGATCAATAGTTATTGCATAGATTATGGTGTGATGATTAACACGATCTGTCGGAGAGCAGAAATTTCAGGTTCGATTCTGCCTACTAGCCAGTTGTATTTTAAGTGATGGAAAAAGAAAAACTGATAAATAAGACAGCGAGTAGAGAAGTAATTGCTATAATGTAGTATAAAAAAAGTTATTTAAATCGTTGTTGTTGTTGTTGTTGTTGTTGTGGAGTCTTTGAATAGTGCAGAAGAGAAAAAAAAAGAAGAAGAAAGAAGAAAGAAAAGAGAAAATAGAAAAAAAAAATTGCACTATCCATAGAAGAGGGGTGCTATTGTCTCGAAAGAGGTTGGACTTCTACCTGTTGGTCCGCGGAAGGCATTTTATTTCCTTTCTACTATCCAAAGGAAATTCCAGTGGAAGCCTTCCCCGATCTACCCAAATCACTGTTATTATGAAAAAAAAAGAAGAAAGAAAAATAATGTTATTAATATTTTAATGGTTAAATATAACTATTTATTACTCAAAAATTTTCCAGACGATACATTTCCCTTTGTCAGCCGGAACATACTCGCATGATCACAAAACACTCTTAAATTTGATCATCTTTTCCTGAAAAACAGCCTTTATTCCAAAAATCCACCTCATGGGCTTTAGAAAACATATAGGCACACATACAGAAATACAAAATTAAATAAATGCCTTGGCTAAATATAACTCTTTATTGTTAAAAATTTGTCAAGACGAAGCGTTTCCCCCAGACTGCCGAAACATAAGGAACAACAAAACATCCTTAAACCAAATTCTCTTATCCTCAACAACAGCATTTATTCCTGAAATCCACCACATCAGTTTCCGAAAACATAATGACGTACAACCAGAATTATAAAATGAAATAAAACCTTAGTTAAATATTACTCAAAATTATTAAAAATTTGTCAGGACGATACATTCTCCTCGAACTGCCGAAACATATTGATCGACAAAACTCCCTTAAACTTTATTATCTTATCCTCAACAACAACGTTTATTCCAGAAATCCACCACATAATTTTCGAAAGCAAATCGGCGCACAAACACAAACATAAAATGAAATAAACGCTTTGGTTATGTCATTCTTTATTACTCAAAACTTGTCTAGCCGATACATTTCCCTCAGACTGCCAAAATATATGGATCAACAACATACACTTAAACTTTGTTATCTTATTCTCAACAACAGCATTTATTCCCGAAATCAACCACACGAGTATCGATGCATATACAGAAACATAAAATGAAATTAGCGCCTTGGTTATGTAATTCTTTACTATTCAAAATTTGCCTAGCCGATACATTTCCCTCAGACTTCCGAAATATATGGATCAACAAAACAAACTTAAACTTTGTTATCTTATTCTCAACAACAGTATTAATTCCTGAAATCCACCACAGGAGTATCGATGCTTATGCAGATACATAAAATGAAATAAGAGCCTTGGTTATGTAATTTTTCATTACTCAAAATTTGTCAAGCCGATACATTTCCTTCAGACTTCCGAAACACATAGATAACAAAACACCCATAAACTATATTATCTTATCCTCAACAACAGCATTTATTTCCGAAATCCTTTTATAATGCTGAGGCACTTGTAATCAAACATTCGCCCTTACTACGCCGCAGTTTTACTGTCCATTTTATTATGGGGGCACCATATAGGCGGACAGCATTACCCCCTATGAAGGGACGACACGAACGGAGGCATTTTTCGTGGCGCAACGCCGGGATTCGATCTGAGCACCCTCAGCACCGAAAACTGGCTTGCTGTACCACTGGACCGCCAAGAGCCCCTATTTCCAAAATCCACCACATGAGTTTCCAAATCCATATCTACACACATACAGAAACATAAAATAAAATAACGCTTATTTTAAATGCAACTTTTTATCACTCTAAATTTGTCTAAACGATACATTTCCCTGAGACAACCGAAATATATGGATCAACAAAAAACACTTAAACTTTGCTATCTTATTCTCAACAACAGTATTAATTCCTGAAATCCACCACAGGAGTATCGATGCATATACAGATACATAAAATGAAATAAGAGCCTTGGTTATGTAATTCTTTATAACTCAAAATTTGTCTAGCCGATACATTTCCTTCAGACTTCCGAAACACATGGATAACAAAACACCCATAAAGTATATTATCTTATCCTCAACAACAGCATTTATTTCCGAAATCCACCACATAAGCATATTGACGCACATACAGAAACATAACATAAAATAACGCTTATGTTAAATCTAACTTTTTATCACTCTAAATTTGTCTAAACGATACATTTCCCTGAGACAACCGAAATATGTGGATCAACAAAACACACCTAAACTTTGTTTTCTTATTCTCAACAACAGCATTTATTCCCGAAATCAACCACAAGATTATCGATGCATACACAGAAACATAAAATGAAATTAAAGCCTTGGTTATGCAATCCTTTATTACTTAAAACTTGTCAAACCGATAAATTTCCTTCAGACTTCCGAAACACATGGATAGCAAAACACCCATAAACTATATTATCTTATCCTCTACAACAGCATTTATTCCTGAAATCATCCGCTTGAGTATCGATGGATATACAGAAACATAAAATGAAATTAACGCCTTGGTTATGTAATTCTTTATTACTCAAAATTTGTCTAGCCGATACATTTCCTTCAGACTTCCGAAACACATGGATAACAAAACACCCATAAACTATATTATCTTATCTTCAACAACAGAATTTATTTCAGATATCCACCACATGAGTTTCCGAAAGCATATAGACGCACATACAGAAACATAAAATGAAATTAACGCTCTGGTTATGTAATTCTTTATTACTCAAAACTTGTCTAGCCGATACATTTCCCTCAGACTGCCGAAATATATGGATCAACAAAACACTCTAAAACTTTGCTATCTTATTCTCAACAACATCATTTATTCCTGAAATCAACCACATGAGTATCTATGCATATACAGAAACATAAAATGAAATTAAATCCTTGGTTATGCAATTCTTTATCACTCAAAATTTGTCTAGCCGATACATTTCCTTCAGAATTTCGAAACACATGGATCACAAAACACCCATAAACTATATTATCTTATCCTCAACAACAGCATCTATTCCAGAAATCAACCACACGAGTTTCTGAAAACGTATCGACGAACATATAGAAATGTAAAATGAAATAAACGCCTAACACCTAACACGAGAAAAGATATTCATAAAAGCAACAGCTCCAGACCGTATCTGGTAGCCGAACGGACATAACTCATTTACTAATTTTGACACTTCGTAGATCCAGAAACCGAGCTGTTTTCCATTTTCATTCTCGCGCTGACAGAAAATCTGTCAAGAGGAGCCGGCCAAAAAGAGCAAACTTCCGAGCCCTTTTATTTTTCCTTTTACTTTCTCCAGTCAGCGATGTTGAAAAGGAATCTTTCAAACACCTCGTGATCTGCGAAAAGAATATGCAGCAACAAAATGGAAGAGTGTAGGCGCAGCTAGACACATTTATTTCCAGGAGTAGACGCCGAAGAAAAATTTTCACTGACAAGTTACGGACAAGAAGCGCAGGGCTAGAAGATATAAAGGCGAAAACTAAGACGGTTACGGCAAAAATTTACAAAGACAACGCGTAGAAAACCGCATGAATGAAAAATAAAAACGGATACGGCGAGATAAAAATAATGGTTGGCTGTTATTCGTTTAAATTCATTGCAACGTACTTCAGTACTTGAGATGTTGCTCGATACGAAAGCAACCGAGGCTATTACTGTTTTGTTAATTCCTCGCCTAACGAGCGGCTTTCACATTTTAAAGATTTTTAACTTAGTTCAGGCAGAAAGGAGAATAACTTCATACAAATTCACTCTCGCTTTACCGTATGTCAATTTTTATCACCAAAGCTATTTGTAACGGATAACACAAACCAACTTGACAGTAGGGTTTCAGAGAAGCAGAAATCAAGGGCAGGAAAAAGTCATCAAAACTGGGTTTAGTTTGGAGTGCTACAGCAAACTTTTGCTGCACGAGGGCTAATTAGACCGGGATCTACCACCAGAACTAGGAACCTAACGAAATTAGTTAAATAAATAAAATGAGGCCCGTGATGCGTTGGTAAGTGTGCAGCAAAATTTAAGGCGTTTTAACTTGAATAATGATGTATTAAATACGCTTTTTCATGAACAATGATACTTCAAAAGTTCTTACACGTCTGTTGTGTACTTTACAGCAGTATCCCATTCACCGGCTATTTTCTTGAATACGCAATCTCATCCATATCTAAGATAATGAACTGCTTGTAAGGTTGCTCCTTGCTTCCTAGTAAAGCATGGTTCTAAGGGACGTGTTTTAAAAGATAGCCTTGGAACGTTAAACCGAAAGTCGTGTGATGTCAAACCGAGCTTACACACGAAAAAAGAATGACGATATTTTAGAAAAGACATTTTTTTTACCATGTTCGAGAAGATCTCCTGTAACTGTCAGCAATCCAAGTCTCGTTAACCACCGTACATTGGGAAAAGTAGGCTAAAGTTACACTGTCATCACAGTTGCAAACCACAGAACTTTCATCTCGTTAAGTATCGTGCATTAGAAAGAAAAGGCTAATGTTACACCGCCATCAGACCTGTCAATCGCAGAACGTTCCGCGTTTTTATTTTTTACTGCTTCTCTTGAATTCTATTATCTAAGGTTATGTTTGAGGGACCAACAACTGAAACGTCAAAAAGACCAATGTCAAACATTTCTCTTTCCTCTGTGTTCTTTGTTAATCTCTGGAAACTATATATAAAATAACTGATGATAGGACTGTTTGTGACAAGAAAAAAATATTCTCATGTGGAGGGTACAGCGGCGTTAGAGACTGCTTTAGATGTGTAGATCAGTAAAGGGAATCCTCGCTAGCTGATCTATCACTCAGAAAAGGAAAATTTGTTTTTAGTCTTTAATATGATATTTATTTTACAGTTCTTGTTTAACAATCTTGTTAAACTATACTTCATAGATAATTAAAGGTTGCTTCTACGCGATTTAAGATTATACTTAAGGACTTTTTGTTCAGCAACCCTCTCGTTATTTGAAATTCCAAGAATCTACTGAAATTCCACATGATCCGAGTTGGTTCCGATTATCAGACTTCTATGCATATTTCTATAAAATGCGAGTTTTTTATGTTATAATGAAGAATACACATGTTTAACACTGGTATGCGATGTAATATCTTCTTAACCGGTTACTTGTTCTTTTCAAACATATAAAACACAACCTCAGTTAACGAAAGTTTTTACAAATCTCTTGGGGTTTGCTTAAACGCAGTTGTATTTCATAGTTGGAATAATACAGGGTGTCCAGCGAAGAAGTACCTGATTTCAAATTGAAAAATCTCGAAAACAAAGATCCGTAGAAGAATGCAACAAACGGTATGTTTATCATGAAAGCTGTAAGAATTTTATACACTAATTTTTGAAATAGTTACAAAAGCTGTTAACAGAGGGCGCTGTTAGCAGCTTTTAGAAATAGAGCCGCAGGCATGGATTGAACTCCATATTCCCCGGACCTGAGTTCTTGTGACTATTTTTTGAGGGGCACATTAAAAGATACTGTCTACAGGAACCATCCCATCACGCTGGGCGAGCTTCAATCAGAGATCTAATGTGGCAGCTGAATCAATTTCTATTGAGAAACTACAGGGTATGATGGCAAATTTTATTGCGCCACCTCCATAGAGCGAATGGTGGACATTTTGAAAAGATTGTGATGTAGTGATTGCAAAGACTACAAGTTTATATAAGCATGCTGATACGAGTTGTTCAGCGCCATCTGTTAGCAACTTTTATAACTATTTCGAAAATTAGTGTATAAAATTCTTATAGCTTTCACGATAAAAATACCGTTTGTTGTATTCTTCTACAGATCTTTGTTCTCGAGATTTTTCAATTTGAAATCAGGTACTTCTTCGCATGACACCCTGTAATTACACCAACGATTATAATACACATAGAAATGCTGATTTATAAACAGTTAAAAAAACTTTGTTAGAATGCATCAACTTTTTTATTATATAAACCTAACAGTAACCTGATATTTAAGAAGAAAGAATATGTATCCTACAAAGATTAATTACCCTTAGCATTCATGAGTTAGTGCTGTCACTGAATCTCACTTATTCATTAGGGCTGTCTGTTTTTTAGCGACATACAATACCGGCATCTGCTTTATATTCACTTTCGCAACAACCTCAAGCTAGAAACATAAATATGAAAAATTTAGTAGATGAATGTTGGATGACAAACCGAAAATAAAACGAATCCATATTGATTATTCTGAAAAATATGTTAAACAAATGAGGTTTATTTTCAATAATTAGCATCGGTATGTTGAATTTGATGAACGCCATAAAAATACTAAGTTGGTTATGGCTTTCAAGAAAGATTTAACTCAAGAATTAAACCTTTAATAAAACACGTGGGGTTAATCAAGTAAATAGAGATGATTTTGGTAAAAACGTGCTGAGCTTAAACAAATAATGACTACTTAGAATGTCAAACGAATTTAATTAAAAAAAAGTTCTTAATCTATTAAAAAATTAATTCACACCGTTAACTTAACATGATACTGGGGTCAAAACGTTACGTTAGCAGCTCGAAAAAAATCAAATCAGTCTCTGGATTTAATATAATAAAAGAAATATTCGTTGCTTTCTTGTTGAGATTTTGAAGTTTATCTCCCGTGTTTCGGTTCCGACCGATCTTGACTTTGATTCTACGACTATGTTTGTCTCTCTCTCTCTCTCTCTCTCTCTATATATATATATATATATATATATATATATATATATATATAAATATATATTCATTCCAATGTGGCAGGCGATTGGACATTATCCTAACGCCGCCATATACACCACAGAATTGCTAGCCATTTATTTAAGAGAGCCCTGTATAGGCGGACTAGCATTACTCCCTACGAACCGGTCTCGTAATTTTGAACCCAGTCAAGGGACGAGACAGGAACACTTGACCCCGCACCTCCAGAGGTATTTTGGGAACTTGAAGGACATTGCAGCTACGACATATTTTTTACGTGCACCAGCCGCCATTAGTGCACACGTCGATGGTTTTGTTGGCGATGGGCATCGAACCAGCAACTTGCAGGTCACTGGATCGCTACCTTTGGCAGCCGGTCTATCGAGCTCCCTATATGTAAATAGTTGTCACTACTCCAGTTCTCTATATTTTGGTATGGAGTCGTGTAGCTTTAAGAAATGCAACTAAAGAAGTACGAATTTCTCCTATTTCGCTAATTTCCGTCTATACCTTACTTATATCTCACTTCCGTAAAATCTCAGAAATTTCTCTTAAAATATCCTGCGTTAATTCTGTACAATTCAGTGCAGTAAAATTCAGAAACAACTAGATCACCCAGTCCTTTCTTATAATCGTGAAAAAAAAAACAGATTTGTTCGAACCTACGGTTAGAAGCCAATTTCGAAAGGCAACAAACACTTTGTCAACAGCGGGACTCGAACCCGAAAATTCAGGTACCGAATGCCAACACGCCAGCCTTTTCATTATAATTACTCGAGATAAGTTAAGTAGCAAATTTTTTCTCGTCATCCTCGAAATGCAAGACTATAACTATTATTTAAATAACTATTTAAAACAATAAACTATAAGAAAAACTTAAACCTTAAACTTTCAAAACTTAAACTTATAAAAACGAGAAAATAACTATTAGTAAAATATAAGGAACTATACAAACAGATTAACTAAAATATATCAAAAATATTCTTATCGAATAAAGGGATGAAAAACTAACTTAAAATATTGTATTAAGTAATTTAATCAAAATGTTATATAAAAAACTATTTTATTGTTGATTAAGTTTTTTATTTTATGGCATATATGGAGAGCTTTTATTATATAACCAGGATAATTTATTTAATATTTTAATATTAATATCTTGATCAAAATACTACGTAAAAAATTAATTTAATGTCGACGTAAATTTTATATTTTAATATAAGGAGAACGTATATTATAAGCCACGATAATTTATGTATTTCAATAATCACAATCCAGTTACACATTTAGTGGCAGATTCTCAAGGCCGAACCTTTCATTATCATATAATTTTTTAACATTTTCTAGCCTTTCACTTTTAGGCTATCTACAACGGTCATTTGAAACACTATTTCTTAGATTACTTTTTCAGTGACCAATGCAGCATGTGGCCAGCTACATGTGCCTAATCTTTTAGTAAAAATCAGCAGCCCGTGTAAATCTCTTGTAATATCTGGAAGACATCCAAATTTCAGTTTTCCCATGCTAATGCTCGCCCAAATGGGTAGCTTTGAATTACGGAAAGGAATGCAGCCTCATGTAGAGAAGAAGGCTTGTAAATACGAACCCCGGCCATGAGTAGCCATTTTCATGCGATGTATTTTGTTCCGTAATATTGAGCTGGAAATTTATCTCAATTTTGATTAATTAAGAAAATGTTTTTCTCCCCAGTTAGCAATAGTTGGATTAAGATAGCTTTTCCCTACAATATTAGTTTATTTATTTCATTATGATGGTTCTAGTATCATGAAGTAGTATCATGATGCACCATCATATATGATGGTACTTCATGATACTAGACAATTTTTCCGGTATAAAATATCTACTGTAGGTGTTCCAGGAACATACTTCCTCTTTTATTGATGACAAATTCTAAATTTAAATTGATAATTAAAATAATTAAGTGTTGATTCTAAGACTTACGATTAAACTAATTGTATAATAACTTTTAAATTAACAAAACTAATTAATAATAAAGTCAGTTTTAAATAAAAGACGAATCAAATTGTTCTCAAATCACTAAAGTAATAAATATTAGTTAAAGTTCTCAAATGATAATTCATAATTTAAATTTGCAGTTAACTTAAATCAATAAATATTTAATTAAATGCTAATTAAGTTTTAAGAATCACATTAATGTTTTTAATACGTTAAATTAAAATAGCGACATCAGCGAAAATTCATTTACTAGATATTTCGTCGGATATTTTAAAGCATTAATTCTCATTAAATAAACATTCTTTAAAGCTTGCTTCTTTTTTAATAATATTGGCCAGATGTGTAGGATGTCTTCTAAGGCAAAATGTTAAAGTGGTCTGAAGATCTTCAGTTCCAATTTTAAGTTATGGGATATTTTTTCTCTCAATGTTTATTTTTAATCACAGACTGATAAAATGTGTATTTTGAAATCCTACGCATAAAGGTAGACGTTGAAACAAAGAGCTCGTATTTTTAAAATTTCAAAATTTTATGTTGCTGGTGCTTTACAAAGCCTTAAATTATTGATAATATACTTTTTCTATGGTATTAAATTAAAATCAATTTAAAAATACACAAGTGCATTGTATTTAAAGATTTGATTTCAAATGCTGAGAATAGAATAGAAAAATTTCGGGAGGAAAATTTCCGATAGCTTAAAGCTGTTGTGTACTAACCCTATTGGATTAGTTCGCCTCAATTAAAACCCATGGAGAAATTTTTTCTACTATTAACAGCTACATAAATGCTGATAATCCAATAAAAAGGGTATTTTCAGGTAGCCTGAATTTTTCTGCACCTTACAACAGAATTCATTTTATAAATTTCGTCCACCAAAGGAATTTATGATGTTTAAAACACACTATACCATATTTTTTCCCCGAATAATTTAAATTATAAAATATTATTTGCACTTTTTTTTAAAACGAAAAATGCCCCAAGGTGTAAAATTTCTTCCTCTAATACGGAGTACAATTAAAAAAAATATATTTAAATCCAAGTCCGCAATCTTTGGACAAATTTTCTCCATAGGTCAACATCGAGGTTAGCGAATCCGATAGGGTTAGTACACAACAGCCTTAACATTAGGATTGATGATTTGCGATGTTAACTGATGTACTCATCCTAACATTTCGTTAAAGAGTATTTTAAACAGATAGACAAAGGGAGAACACCCCGTCATTGTGCCTCTTCCCATCGCAATATGAGATGCAAATGTAAATGCTAATATATGTGGTCCAAAATGGAGGCCGCCAGTTTCTCCTCACAGCGGAACAACGGAAAAGGCATCGATACCGCTGTGTTACATGGGACCGAGGTGTGGTACAACCGTCGCTGGACATCGTGCGTCATGCAATATTCATAAAGCGGCGTGCGCTACCCCTAGCCCCATAATAATCGCCGGCGAGGTCAAGGGGACAGGCCCACGTCATTTGTTACTATTTAATACGCTGGGGTAAACGGACCGAAAATGGAAATGGCCACTAGTTTTTGTTTTGATGCTTTTTATTGGCATTATGCTCTTTCGCACATTGTGTGTATAATCTGTTAATTGAATAGCGCCAAAATACGGTAGCAGGCGGAGAACGCTGTGTGAGGCATCGGCAAAAAATGACCTCTTCTTCTTCCGTTTTAGTGTATGAGTATTTTTTATTCGCTTTATATGGACCGTCCGTACAAGCTGTGAAAGTTTTAATACAGCCAAATAAGTTATTATATGATTTTTTTAATCTTTTCGTAAATAAAATAAGAATAATTTTTTGCATTTACAATTCAATCTTTTCCTTTAAATGAATTTTATGGAACTATATTTTATCACCGTAGAATAAATATATTGATTATTTCACCGTGGAATTAATATATTTATTCTACGGTGTTACTGATTTGATTACTGATGAACTTGCCATAAGTAATGAAACATGAATTTTTCATATTTTTCCACATATATTGTCTGTTTTCTAAATTAATAAAGTTTATAAAACACTGAATTGTACATTTATAACTATATTTAATAATTTTACTGCTAGATAAATTCAGTACATACCTTGCATCACATCCGATAAATGCATTGCATTACCCCTCCCTCATTTTGTGTATTAGAGTGAAATACTGTTAAAAGTAATTTTAATTTTATAAAATACACTCTAAAAATTCTGCTTTTGTGTGTGTGGGTTAAATAGGATGAACAGACCTAAGTCTGTTGTGTACTAACCCTATTGGATTCGCTCACCTCAATCTTAACCTATGGAAAAAATTTGTGTACAATTTACAGCTACATAAATGCTGCTAATCCAATAAAAATGGTATTTTCAGATAGCCTGAACTTTTCTGCACCTTGCAACAGGATTCATTTTATAAATTTCGTCCTCCAAAGAAATTTAGGAGCGTTTAAAACACACTATACTAGATTTTATCTCCAAATAATTTAAAATTAATTATATTATTTACATTTTAAAAAAAATACTAAAAAAAGCCAAGATAAAACTATAAAATTTATCTCAAATATGTAATTTTTTTTCTCTCTAACGGAGTACAAGTTTTAAAAAAGTTCTTTAAATCCAAGTCGGCAATCCTTGGACAAATTTTCTCCATAGGTTAACATTGTCACCCCAACCTCAATAACACACTCACCTCAATGTTAATCTATGGAGAAAATTTGTCCAAGGTGAGTGAATCCAATAGAGTTAGTACACAACAGCCTTAAGTGTTAGATTTTAGAAGGTTTATAGGCATTCAGTAATATACTGTACTTTATCATAGCTTAAATGACAGCATATTTTTTTCTATTTAAATCTAGCAAGGGAATGTATTATATACGATGCGTATACTCTATTGCAGTGGTGCACAAACTTTTTTCGAACGCGACCCACTTTCTTTAAATAAAAAGTCTCTTGACCCCAATTAAATTTTTTGGTAGTAGCTAAACAGTAGGTAGTAGTTAAAAAAATAAGGAAAATGTAAACAATAATAAATAAGTTAATTTTGAAAACTATTTTAAAAATCGATGAACTGTAGATATTGGGTATATATCTACTCAGCAAAATAGCAATGAAAAAAGAATGAATCACCCTCTACACTTGCTTTTGCTAAATCTCGTGTCACAAAAACTTTGTATTTAAAAGCCAATATAAATTTGAATTTCATTTATATAAAAATGAACGATCATTAAAATTAATAAACAGCAGGATTTCAAAATTATAAGCTTCTTATTAAAAAATTCAAAATTATAAACTTCGTTTAATTTATCAAATTAAAACAGAAAAAAAAGAATGATAAGGTGTGGGACTAGACCTCGGGTAATATTTTTACCCTATTTAACAATATGCACGTTATTTAACAATATCATATCATATATTTTTTACCAAATGTAAAATCTGCAATTATAGAAAATTCAGTAGCAAATTTTTTAATTAAATCATTCAATATATATATATATATATATATATATATATATATATATATATATATATATATAACAGTTCTGTGATTGACTCACTGACTGAATGGCAGATAACGCACAGACCAAACTGCTGGACCTAAAGGGCTGAAATTTTGTATGACAATTTTCCTTATAGTGTAGGGGTGCACTAAGAAAGATTTTTGAAAAATTCTTCTTAGTTTTTTTTAAATTAAATTTTTAAGCTGTTTTTGTAACTTTTTTAAAATTTGCATTTAAAATAATAATCTGAGGGTTATAAAATTTATATCACAAGAAATATCATGAAAAATTATTTAAAATGAAATCTTTTTCGAATCTTTACATCCATTTTCTGATTTATGGTGAATTTAAAAAAAATAATTTTTAGAATTTAGTTTATTAAATGCTGATCACGTAGTTTCTTTTCTTTTTGTGATACTTTAAAATAATTTAGCGTCACTTGCGTAACAACGAAATCAATTGACAAAAAAAAAAGTATTAAAATACGGTAAAAGATAAAATTTAACCACTAGACTAATTGAGATGCAAGTTTTTAAAGAATTTAATTCAAATTAGTATGTTTAATAGATATTAAGCACACAAATTAATTGCATACATTGACCGTTGTATTTATTAATTATATATGTATATATATGGAATTAATTGCATACATTGACCGTTGTATTTAATTTGAATGTACTCCGTAGCGAACCACGGGTACTCAGCTAGTGTGATATAAATTTACTTCAAAGTGTCCCCGACCATACACATTTTTTTCGCCCCCTCCTTCCTTTGGGTCGTGACCCACAGTTTGCACACATTTGCTGTCTCTTACTTAGTCTGTGACTAAGTAAGTGACTTACTAAGTACTGCGACTTAGTCTGCGACAGACTAAGTAACACATAGACTCTTACTTAGTTCTATGTAGAAGAACTAAGTAAGAGTCTAAGTAAGAGTCTACTGTGTAAGAACTAAGTAAGAGACTATGTGTTACTTAGTCTGTGTGTTACTTAGTATGTCGTCTGCAGTGCTATTACAGCAATTTGAAATTAATAAAAATATGCTATAAAAGTACTGTGTTTTCTTTTTAAATTTTTGCAGGTTTAAACAAAGTAAACAATGTTAAAAGCTAAAGTAGAGGAATTCTAGAGATATTTGTGGTTTTTCACCTTTCGTGGATGCCATGCGCCCATATTCTCAAAGCATTGGTATGCCGTGTTCTTACAAAGCAAATAATTCTTTTTAATGCTGCTTCTAAGTAAGTATATTATAAGTTACGCGGAATCAAAAATTATTGAATCTTGTTAAGACAATCTTTATCTCCTAGGCTTAAAAGGGATGACTGTTGTCTTACAGTGCATCCCGGCTCACGTTGGAATAGCTGAAAATGAATGGGCTGCTAAACTAGCTAAAATGGGAACTGGAATTTTACAATTAAATAAAAGTGAGGTATTTTACATCAATGGAAATAATAATGAAAAATGTTATGAGGAAAAATTATGACGTTAAATTACATATAATCATGTACAATCATTCGTCTTTGCAATAAAAAAAAATCAAGTACCTTTGCAATGAAAAATAAAATTATAAGTTACACTTTTTTTCTTTCGCTTGTTGAGAGTGTGTTTTTTTATTTACATATAGAAGATTATATAACAATATAAATTTCATTTAAACTTGAAATTCCAAAGTATCTTTGAGTAGTAATTAAAGCTTTAAAATCGGTAAATTCTAATGAAAAATGATTGTTTAATTTAGTATCATAATTTTGCTATAGAAAAATTTTCATATCTCATTTTTTAAAAAGTACCGCGATAATGAATTTCTACGGGGAAAGTAGATTTCAAAAGAAAATTAGTTGATTTCTCCGCTCTCATATGTCTCATTTTTGAAAGAGTAGATTGCAAATGAATTGCCTTTAGAGAAGTAGTTCTCAAATGAAAATTAGATGATTCTTCTGCTCTCATACGTCTCATTTTTTTTAAGTAGTAGATCATTAATAAATAATTATTGGAGAAGTAGATCTCAAATAAAAATTAGTTGGCCTCTCTTCTCTCATATGTCTCATTTTTGAAAGGGTAGATAGCTAATGAATTGTAATTCGCGAAGTAGATCTCAAATGAAAAGTAGATGATTTTACTGCTTTCAAACGTCTCATTTTTGAAACAGTAGATCCCTAATGAATAGTCACTGGCGTAGAAGATCTCAAATAAAAATTAGTTGGCTTCTCTGCTCTCATATGTCTCACTTTTGAAAGGGTAGATAGCTAACGAATTGTAATTCACGAAGTAGATCTCAAATGAATATTAGATGATTTTACTGCTTTCATAGGTTTCATTTTTAAAACAGTAGATCCCTAATGAATAGTTACTGACAAAGTAGATCTGAAATGACAATTAGTTGATCTGTATGCTCTTATTTTTAAAAGAGTAGATCTCGCTAATAAATAGTCAGTGGCAAAGTAGATCTCAAATGAAAATAAGTTGACATTTCTGTTATAGACATCAGCACATGTTAGATACGGAAGAGCTAACTTCTAACTCGTATATCTCGTGTATCTTTCAAGTCTAATTAAAGGGAATATGAGAGTAATATTTAGACTAAGTTCAATTTTAAAATTTACAAATAATTAAAGTTCTGATCTATCAAGTAGATCGCCCTAGACTTTGCTATGCCAAATGTAAAATAAATATTGAACATGATTCAAAACATTTGACTTAGAAGTATAATGCTATCTATTGACATAATTTTAAAAGAAATTCTTGCAAGTAGAATGTACTTTAATCTCTTTTGGACAAACCATATGCAAGGGGGAAAGAAAGTAAATTTTTATGCAACCCCCTAAGCGGCCGGGTCGTGAAGGAGGAAAATTTAGAAATAACCCGAAGCTATGCAGGATTACAAAAGAGGGGAAAATACAATTACCTACCTTACGTTTTTTTATAAGGGGGGATTAAAACGCAAACAAGCCGCCTACTGCAAAGAAACTCTCTCGATAAAAGAAGGAAATATAAATATTAATAAAACCAAACGGAAAGGGACTTTTGTTTTAGTTTTTTATTCATCTAGTTTTGTGTACTCAGTTTGAATTTTTATCTGGTAGCGATCACTATTGTCTCCAGGTTACTGATTCAGTGTAATGAAATCTTTTTAATGGACAATTATCTCCTCGCTTTAATTGTATGTTCTGTTCGTATGTGACTAGTTTTTAATTTCGTCAGACAATTTAACTGTGAATGCGTCATCGGATTCGATGAAGTAGCGGAATTTGTCTTCATTTTTCTTTCTTGAATAAAGTATTTATTTAAGCGTATCTGTAAGGGTGATAATATTGTAAATTGTAGATTAAATGCGTTTTCGGATTAGTTAAACCATAAAAATTTGTCATGATTTTATTTCTGAAGTGAAATGTTTATTTAAGCTTATGCGTATGTATGACTGACAATATTGTAAATTTAACATTGAATGGTCTTTTGAACTAGTTGAAGTAGAGAAATTTGTCGTAATTTTATTTATGACGTAAAATATTTATTTAAGCTTATGCGTATGTATGACTGACAATATTGTAAATTTAACAAGTAGAGAAATTTGTCGTAATTTTATTTATGACATAAAATATTTATTTAGCTTACCTGCATGATTGACAGTATCATAAATTTAACCTTGAATGCTTTTTTGAACTAGTTGAAGAAGAGAAATTCATCTTAATTTTATTTCTGATGTAAAGTATTTACTTAAGCTTCTCTGCAAGAATGATAATATTGTCCATTTAATATTGAATGCGTTTTTGAACTAGTTGAAGAAGGTAAATTTGTAGTAATTTTATTTATGACTTAAAATATTTATATAAGCTTACCTGTAGGAGCTATAATATTGTAAATTGTAGATTTAATGCGTTTTCAGATTGGTTAAACCATAAAAATTTGTCATGATTTTATTTCTGAAGTGAAATGTTTATTTAAGTTTATGCGTATGTATGACTGGCAATATTGTAAATTTAGCATTGAATGCTCTTTTGAACTACTTGAATTAGAGAAATTTGTCGAAATTTTATTTATGACTGACATAAATAAAATTTCGACGTAAAATGACGTAAAATATTTATTTAGCTTACCTACATGATTGACAATATCATAAATTTAACCTTGAATGGTTTTTTGAACTAACTGAAGAAGAAAATTTATCTTAATTTTATTTCTGATGTAAAGCATTTATTTAAGCTTCTCTGCCAGAATGATAATATTGTCCATTTAAAGCTGAATGCTCTTTTGAACTAGTTGAAGAAGAGAAATTTGTAGTAATTTTATTTAGGACGTAAATTATTAATAAAATGACGTAAAATATTTATGTAAAAGTGAGCTTACCTGTAGGAGTGATAATATTGTAAATTGTAGATTAAACGCTTTTTCGGATTACTTAAACCATAAAAATTTGTCATGATTTTATTTCTGAAGTGAAATATTTATCTAAGCTTATGCGGATGAAAGTCTGACAATATTGTAAATTTAACATAAAACGCTCTTTTGAACTAGTTGAAGTACAGATATTTGTTGTAATTTAATTTTTGACGTGAAATATTTATATCTGTGTGAGTGATAATATTGAAAATTGTAGATTAAATGCGTTTCTGGACAAGATGAATCATAAAAATTTATGAGAATTTTATTTCTAACGTGAAATATTTATTTAAGCTAATCTGTATGAGTGACTGACAATATTGTAAATTTAACATAAAATGCTCTTTTGAACTAGTTGAAGTACAGAATTTTGTATCTGAGGTAAAATATTTATTTGGCTTATCTGCATGATTGACAATATTATAAATTTAACCTTGAATGATTTTTTGAACTAGTTGAAGAAGAAAAATTTATGGAAATTTCAATTCTGATGTAAGGTATTTATTTAAACCTCTCTGTAAGAACGATAATAATGTACAGTTAACATTGAATTATTTTTTTTAGCTAGATGAAGATGAGAAATTTATCGTAATCTATATATACATATATATAAAACAGTTCCGTAACTCACTGACTGACAGATAACGCACAGACCAAACCGCTTGACATAAAGGGTTGAAATTTTGCACGGCGATTCTTCTTATAGTGTAGGGTTGCACTAAGAAAGATTTTTGAAAAATTCTTCTTAGATATTTTAAAATAAAAATTTTAAGTTGTTTTTGTAACATTCTTTAAAGTTTGCATGTAAAATAATAATCTGAGAGTTATAAAAGTTATATCACAAGAAGACCATACAAATTCCTTTAAAATGAAATCTTTTTCGAATCTTTACTTCCATTTTGTAATTAGAGGTGAATTTTTAATGATTAATTTTTAGAATTTAATTTATTAAATGCTGATCACGTGGTTTCTTTTCTTTTTGTGATACTTTAAATTAATTTTGCGTTACGTGCATAACAACAAAATAAATTGACAAAAAATATTAAAATACAGTAAAATTGTGGACGTTCGGTAATGTTTACATCTGGTAGTTGCAGCCGTTGCCATTAGGAGTGTAGAAATATCGACGATTTTTGTGCCGCATACCTACTCGTTTTATATAAACAGATACCCGACTTGCGTGATTTTTGACTTTACGTTTATTCACCTTTTTAAATCTTGGAATGAAATTTCAAAAAAAAAATCTTTAAATGGTGTCTGGAAGAAACTTTGTTGAATAATTTTTAAAAAATTACTCAACAAAGGCTGAACTAACGCCTGAAACTGATCATATTGCTCATGGAATAGAAGAGGTGTCAATCTCGTCAGGCAATTAGGTATGGAAGTCGTTGGAGATGATGTCAACGAGCTGTTGGAGTCATATCTTTAGGAGCTGACTGTCGATGATCTCATAGAGATGCACGACCAAAGCATCACTGAAGAATCCGACATTTCAGATCCAATTCCTCAAGAAGACCTAATGACAATTATATACTTGACAGAAGGTCTTAGCGCCATTAAGAAAGGGTTACAGATTTTAGAGGATATAGAAACTAATAAAGATCGCATGATCATGACAAAGCATGGAATAATATTAATAAAAAAATTCAGGTAGTCTCTTCTAACGAAACTACTGTGGGTTATTAACGTAGGACTACTTATCGTTATTTACCTTTTTTGTATGTATATATGTTTGTATGGGTTATGTATATATGTACGTATATAGGGTGGGAGTCCCAAATATTGCCCCTGTGCCTAATATCGCCTACTCGTGTTTCCAAAGTACGATTCGCGCTACGTATGAGAAAATGCAACATCTTAGTTCTGGGTTTGTACTAACAGCGGCACTAGCAAAAAAGCTCTTATCACTGACAAAAGAATCTATATGGCGTCTGAAGTTTTGGCTGTTGTCTTCGTAAATTTTGTCTCCAAAGAATCCAGTGAATGACCTGGTAGGTGCATCCCAATTCTAATTTTGCTTATACCATTTGAAAATGCATTAAACAGAGAATACAGAGGTGCTATTATTTTGCTAGCAACGCCTTTTAACAGGTGCTTCCAATTTCACCTGGTAGGCGGTAATATCTTTATTTACAGAGGTAGGCGATATTAGGAACCGCTCTGGAGTTCCCTGGAAATTTCAGTTTTTCCAGTTCAGCTACATAACGTAAAATGGCACCGGTTTTGGAGCTGGTTGATCTCAGGATACCAAAGGAAATAGTTATTAGTGATGTTCTTTGAGTTTCTAGCCTAATCAAAAACTAAAAAATGGATGAAATTTCGAAAAATGTTAAAGTGGGCGATATTTGGGACACTTACTATATATATATATATATATATATATATATATATATATATATATATATATATATATTATATATATATATTATCAACATTTTGAAGCATTTTGGTACTTTCCTGTATAACTGTTTACTGCTTGTCCAAGCGATACAGACTGGGTTTGGCGCGCTACCAAAATTATAACACGCGACAAATGAAATTTTGCTTTCCGAAGGACTGTTATGGAGGAACGTAATCCTACGTTAAAAAAGTTAGTCTGCTATGAAGAAATTCTTCGCGAAAAAATAAAGGCGTTATATTAAGGCAGACTACTTTAGATTGAATATTTTAAAACCATCAACATATTTTTTTTATATATCTTGTACATATGTATAATGTGAATACGTAATACAATATTTTAATTTTAATACAATATTTTTTCTTTAAACTAGTATTTTTATAAATTTTGTCTAATTGAGATCGGGAATTTACATGTTTTTATATGCAAAGTTGTACCCGATTTACGCGAATCCGACTTACGCAATCTTTCATCGGTCCCGTAACTTTGGGGTACAGAGGCTGTTCCCACATTTATTAGACGATTTTGGTAAGCGGTAATAAAAAATCGTTTGCTGCAAAAGAAATAATTGCAATTGTACTATGTTTTTCAAAGTCAAAATTATGGTCTGCGGCTTGAAAGTTTTGTTTTTATTCAAAATGGCGTTTTTAACAAAGCAGTGGTTCGAAGGCTACATTTATGCTCTTTCCGAAGAGAAATATGCGCACTTCGTTATCCAAAAACGATGTGAAATACGTTGTTTAATGTTAAAAGAAAATCCCCCTAGTCAAAGGACAGTTGCAAAATCATTAAAATGCTCGGTGTCCACTGTAAAAAAAATGATAAACGTTGATTTAAATTTTAAGAAAGCGAAAAAACGCAATGTGCATCGTCTTTTTCCAAATCATATCGCTGAACACGCTGCAGAATTCTATATGAGAAACACTTATCCAAAGAAAAATGGACAACAATTGTCACAATAGATGAATCATGGGTGTATTTAAATGATTGCAACAAAAAAAGAGCCATTTATTATCATAAAAGGGGAGAAAAAAATTTAAGTACATGGTTCAAAGAATCGAAAGAAAGTTTTTCTAAGGGATTCATGATTGTTGCTGGTTTTTCTTATAATGTCAAGTTAAAAATAAAGAGAGTGGAAAAAAATGTCAAGATTAACTCCAAATACTATCAGGAACATATTTTATCGCCAATTTTTCTGAATGAAATACCATCGCTTTACCCACAGTGCCATCAATCTGTGAGACTCCATCAGGACAAAGCTAGTAGTCACACATCAAAATCCACTGTAAATTTCCTAAAAGAAATGGAACAAAAACTGGTATCAAGGCCATACCCTTCACTGATATCCCTACTAAATCTCCCGATGTATCACCTATGGATTTTTGTGCTTTCGGACTTTTAAAATCTGCATTATCCAAACGTCGTCCCAAAACCCTTACAGGACTCTGGAAAGCTGTTCAGGAGGAATGGGATAGAATACCTCTTCTGACACTTCAAAAGACATTATTATCCTGGAAATTGCGGTGTCGAAAGATAGTTCAGAATAAGGGATGTCAAATAGAACATTTAAAACACAAGATTTTTATGTAATTTAGTTTCGTGAATACAATATACATCGTCTAAAAAATGCGTGAACAGCCTTTGAATATCTGTACTTTAAACTCCCGATATCTGTTGTAATTAAATCTCGGGTGTGCACAAAAAACTGAAACTACACCTGATTTGAAAATGACCACATATGTCGTAAAGAATCAAGTATATGAAAGTTTTAAATAAACTAAATTCAGGATGGACAAGGGTTCTATCAAAATAATAAAACCTACATTGCTATTCAGGTCTTCTATAAAGAAAAGTGTTCACTTCAAAAGATCGTAAATAAACAAAAATAATATTTCCAACAATGCTTGAATATTTTTTAGAAGATCGTAAATCGGCCCAAAAAAATTTGCAGTCAAAGTCTGTGTACTTTTTTAGAAGATCGTAAAATGAAACACAATCAAAACACATTTTCAGTCAATGTTCGTGTAGTTTTTAGAAGATCGTAAATCAAAATATAACCAAAAAAAATTGCAGTCAATGTTCGTGTAGTATATAGAAGACAGTAAATTGAAGCACAACTAAAAAAACTGATCAATTCTATTATATTGAGTACAATACATGAATAATTAAGAACTTAAAAATCATGTATTAAATATTTTTAACTTCTCTAGAGATTTGTCTACAACGTAATCAATGCCATTTCCTTTTTATTCTACGTGTTTTGTTTAAGAGATGAATTCTTTTACAATCAATAGTTATTTTTTTAAACCAGAAAATTCTTTTTATCTGAATGAAATTTTTTTTTTCGTTTATTTTACAAACCTCATATTATTACGTCCATCGAAGTGTACAGACGAATTACTGTTTTTGCAAAATGTCTCCTAACATTCAGATCAGATTAAATCACTTAACATTAGATTGAAATGCTTTTCGTTTCATTTCGCTGGATAAACATTTATGAGCCTACAATTGGCCAGTAACTAGTAATATTCAACACACACATGCATACATTTGCAAATATATACGTGCATATATCTGTATACATATATGCATGTACGTACGGTTCTATGAATAATTTTAATTCACCGTTCTGAATTTCAGTTTCATAATCGCATCAGTGTAGCAGTTTAATCACAATCAAATCCAAACATGTCTTCAAAATACAGTGAAACTTTTCTATGGTGGACAGTCATGGTTCCGAAAAGAGTGGCCGTTTTGAGGGGTGGCTGTCGAAAAGAGGTTTATTCCATAACATTGGCTGTATAGGGTCTTTAATCGATTCTGAACAAAATATCGCCGTTTAGAGGAGGCGGGGGACTTCGAATAGGGGTGGCCGGTTACAAAAGTGTCACTGTATATATATATATATATATATATACACCGGGTGCGTCATAAATTCGTGCTAAGTTCAAAAATTCGTAATAAAAGAAGTTATGCTCGGAAAATTTTCCTGTTTGCGCCAATAGGATCAGAGGGACATTGGATTTTTTTTTCTATGTAAAAAAAAATAGTTTCCAAAAGTAACCAGAAGAGGGCGCTCACGCGTCATACTGAGAAGTTTTATTAAAATCAGGCTATCAATAAATCACCTGGCTTGAAACGGATCCGTCATTCGAAGCCGGCAGCATGCTTTCTTTACCAGATCGAGCGTTGGTGGTTAAACATTTTTACACGAATGGTGAATCCACAACTGTTGCATTGCGAAAGTTTCGCACGGCGATAGGACTGTGGCCCTCACAATCACCAGACTTGACCCCGGCAGATTTTTGGTTGTGGGGATACTTAAAATCTGTACCGGGGATCCCCAACCACTTTGGTGGATCTGAAAAATGCCATTCGACAGACAGACGCTGCCATCGATGACGACATGCTACATTCCGCTGTAATGGCGTATTGACGCTCCTCACTTGCCTATTATATTGTGCTGCTGGTAAAGTTGAACATTTGTTACTTTAAAATAAATGCACACTCAAGTTATTGTGATCTGTTTGATTTTCTGTATGTATTTGCCTAATTTGCATAAAACGTCTCAGTATGACGTGTGAGCGCCCTCTGTCGGTTACTTTTAGAAACATTTTTTTTTTTACATGGAAAAAAAAATCCAATGTCCCTCTGAACCTATTGACGCAAACAGAAAATTTTTCCGAGCATTACTTCTTTTAATACGAATTTTTGAACTTTGCACGAATTTATGACTCACCCGGTATATAAATATTTCTAGTAGTCTCTTCTAACGAAACTACCACGGATTATTGACGTAGGATTACTTATCGTTGCTTACTTTTTTTAAAAAACGCATTTTGGTACTTTTCTGTTTAACTGTTTACTGCTACTGGGTTTGGCACGTTGCCAAAATTATAACTCGCGACGCAGGACGGACTCTGATTTTTTTTCTTTCCGGAATACCGCTATTGAGGAACGTAATGCTACGTTCCTCAACGTAATGCAACGTAATGAACGTAATGCTACGTATTGAACTGTAAAATCATACAGTTAGATACAAGGGTTAAAAAGTTAGAGCGCCAAAAATTCAAAAACTAAATCCGGGTACTCTTATTAGGTCACCCTATATATTGTCTTTCTAGTTCCTATTGTTTAATTTTTGGGGAAATATAGTAATTGTATGAATTTAGACACAAGGGTTAAAAAGTTAGAGCGCCAAAAATTCTAAAAACTGAATCCGGGTGCTCTTATTGGGTCACCCTATATATTGTCTTTCTAGTTCCTATTCTTTCATTTTTGGAGAAATATAGTAATTGTATGAAGTTAGACACAAGGGTTAAAAAGTTAAAGCGCCAAAAATTCAAAAAGTAAATCCGGATGCTCTTATTGTGTCACCCTATATATTGTCTTTCTAGTTCCTATTCTTTCATTTTTTGAGAAATATAGTAATTGTATGAAGTTAGACAAATGGGTTAAAAAGTTAGAGAGCCAAAAATTGAAAAACTAAATCCGGGTTCTCTTATTGGGTCACCCTATTTATTGTCTTTCTAGTTCCTATTCTTTCATTTTTTGGGAAATATAGTAATTGTATGAAGTTAGACACAAGGGTTAAAAAGTTAGAGCGCCAAAAATTGAAAAACTAAATCCGGGTTCTCTTATTGGGTCACCCTATTTATTGTCTTTCTATTTCCCATTCTTTCATTTTTGGGGAAATATAATAATTGTATGAAGTTAGACACAAATAAAGGTTTGAAGGCCCGAAAAGTCGCTATTCTTACCCCGAAGACCAGAACAAATTAGAAAAACTTCGGGAACTGATGACAAACAGCAAAATAAATTCGAGAACACTTCCCGATTTTCTTTTCCCGCACAGCCATCTATTCGCTTATCCTCCGCCGCCAACAATTCATTGCGTTCCGAGTAACTCAAAAACCTAATTCCTTACCACCTTCGGATATCTCCACACATAATCCAGCTTCGCCCTAATCCCGCCAGAAACTTTTTCCGAGCTGAACGTTATCTCCCGGAGAAGGAAAGAGCAATAAGAATTCTGCAGGAGCGCCAAGCGAGTAGTGGACCTTTTATCGCCGAATTGGGGGTCCCTCTAATGAGCCATCCTTGGAACTGGGTCCCCCGGGAGCAGGGGGCTGCAGTTATCGGAGCGTCCAGGAGTCAGTTCTTATTCGCTGCCGGACTTACTTTTCTTTCAGTGCCTCCTTCTCTGACGTAATTTGTTGGTTTGGATGGAACAAGAAAGTTTTTGCAAAAGTTTGCTCTGAGTGGTCACTGCAGAGGAAATAATTTTAGGATAGATGGGACGATTTAAGGGAAGGAGAACTCATTTGAAAGTGGAGTTTTACAAGAGATCATCGGCATAGTACTTGCAGATAGGTCCTGGAGAATAAATTCGTGTAAAACTCATCTCTACATAGCTCTGGGTAGCTAGGAAAATATTTGTAAAGAATTTATAAGGACTTCAAAGGATCGTACAAATCATATCTTTGCTTCACATGCAATCTAACAAAAATAGTAATGATAATGGAGACTCGTCGTGGTTGACAAAATTTAGTTTTCCAGATGTATTGTTTGCGAACTGTTAAATGGAACAAATTATTGAATTCACATAAAATACTTAAGATTTTTAATGTTTTCGTAAAATTCGGGATATATTGCGATTTTCAGGGAGAACGTGAGATTGCTTTTAAATACGGAAGTTTTGAAAGGTTAAATATATAATTCACATATATTGAAACCATTTACCACTGACTGGATTTACCATTTAAAGAAAAAACTATACAGCACACACACACACATATATATCGATTCCAAAACTATGATGTTCAATCACTTGGGAGAACCCGTCAGAGAAAGTAGCAATAGTAGGGATACGCAATTTTCGCATTTACGAAATAGATGTGAATAAATACGAAATTTGCCGATATGAGCGAATAAATGCGAAAATTATTCTTTTTCTACTTTTCGTCAAAAACTCGGTGATAACTGGCTTTTTAAGCGAAATTAGGTAATAATAGTAAATTTTTTTACCTACTTGCTCAACTAAGATCATCAACGATCTTAACTGAGAGATCTCCCTCTCCTTTGAATTTGCTCCGAATTTCACCCGGACAGTTTGTCCGTACCGGAGTCGAACCTAAAAATCAAACTGTAAGTAGATTTAAGATTTAACCGTCAGTAGATTTAAGAACGTCTCTTGAGGACCAAAGTCAAGGGTATTTTGTTGTAAAACCAGAAAGCATTTTGACTAATGGGAATTGTGAAATCTATCAGGAGCTCAATATTATGCTGAAGACATCAGCAGAGAACAGTTTAAACAAATTGACTCTACACATGACGACATCCAACACAACAAACGAAGTCTTCCAGCACATTGGCAGATTGTTTTGTCCATGTGTAGCCGCGAGCGACCACTCCCAAATCATCTTTGGACACAAATTTGTTATTGGAAAGCTTCTCTGAACTATCATCTTTTAAGAAATACCTCGGGATGAGCTCATTGATAGATACAGTCATTTTTACAGACAGCTACTTACAGAAGTTAACCAAGAGACTCCTCTTGATGTTATACAGATTTTAATTGCAACGAAATGCTGCTACCTAAGGGGACTCGGCACCTTTTGACCAATTTTTTTTATTTAAGGATTTTTACTTATCTCATGTGTATATTATTAGAGGTTTTTATTAAACAAAATGATTTTCACATGAAAAACCAAAATTAATTTAATAGAAAATTTTTAAATTTGAATTTTTAAAAAAAATTTAGGGATTTTAAATTTCAGTTTCCTTTTTTATGCATCAATATTTTGTTACCAAAATTTTTTGTCATACTTATAATAGTATGTTTTACAATTTTAGGGATGGGTTTTGCTATTAATGAATTAGTTTTTGAGAAAAAAATTAAAAAGTGTAAATTCCTGGAAAAACGTAGAAAAAAACATGATTTCTGTTACTTTTTAATTTTTAATATTTTATCTTCTGAAGATATTGCAAAACCAATCCCTAATTATATTAAGCAGATTATATTGAACACACACAAAAAATTTCAAGTTCCTATCTTGAATATATCTTGAAGTTTTATCACTTTAAATACTATGATTTTGTGAAAAAACTGAAACTGAGAAAACGCAGTTTAAAGAATACAAAACTGTAAAAAAACATCAAAAACATTTGTTATTATTTTAATACTTACTGTACTTGTTTCCTAGGCATATACCTTTAAAATTAAACCCAACAAAATTCAATATGAAGACATTAAATAGAAATACAAGCTTTTATTTGAATCCTGCACAAGCCAAAACAATTCACGAAAAATATGATATTTCTTTAGCTAACATTACTGTGTTAACAAACATATCCAAAACATACTAAACATCATTTGAAATACATAAGAGATTTATAAAATGTGCAATATAAAATATAAAATAAGTTTTAATAAAATTAGTTTTCTATTTAACTCAGTAAGTAATATAAGATAAAGAGCTTTCCCCAAATAGAAAAAAATATTATCAAGCATTTATTTCAAAAACAGCCTGCCCCATACGTAATCCCTTCTCTCCTTTTGGCTAATTGTTCCCTTTTATATATTGCTCTTTTGATTAGCTTAAGAGCTAGTTTGTTACTGAAATTTTGTCTTCGTTTTCTAAATAGTCGTTTTCGACAATCCAAAGTTGCAGCAAGTTTTTTTGTCGAATTTCCCATGCACAAACCTAATGCTTTCTGTGTTTCTGCTATAGTGCGAACTGTACCTTTATTAAATTCACAAACAGCTTCAATTACAGCACGCTTTACACGCTGTTTATTGACAAATATTTCTTTTGGACACTTTGCCCAAATCGTACTGTGCAAACTTTCATTTGCATTTTGTGTTCCACACCGAATGCATCTCTCTAACAATTCGTTAGAAGCAAGCCTCTGGTAGATAGGAAGAATTTTAGGGAGAAACTTTTCATTTATAGGTGTCCCTACATTTAATTTGTGACTACCAGGTTTATGACCTTTAGCCACAGCTGATTGATAGAAACACCAAGAGTTTATACCTGCAGGGCATTTAGAATGCTGAGGTTTGGCATCTGTGGAAATTCCATGATATAAGGTTGCATATATTGCAGTTTTCATGGCATTCGCATCACCTTTATTTCTTAAAATTGCTTTTTGGTAATACGTAGTTAGTTTCTTTATTGTAGCTTCTTTCAAGCTACCATGAGCTTTACCACCTACAGTAATACCTTGGGTACGACAGTCTTTTACACAAGACCTTAAAGCTGTTCCCAGTCTTTTACTTACATGATTAATACATTCTTCCTTTTTTATAGTGAAGTCTGGACCGTATACTTCTTTCTCACACAAATAATTGAAAGTTTTACAATCACCATCAGATAAGACCGTGGTATATCGAAAACCAAGAGCTATGGATCGTTTCCATAAGGTCAATGCTGCTTCCATTTCCATTGATGCAGAAGAGCCCGAATGGTTTATATCACAATCACTTTTATGTCCCTCATACCACACATGGAATTCAGCACTCGATTCCCCCAGTTTATTTTTCGCTATAGAGCAATGGCGACACACCTTACTCATAACTTCGAAATCAATCACATACCCTGTAAGGATGTCGATAACACATCCAACACCTATGAGTGATGTATGGCCACGAGTTAACCATGTACCATCAAAACTTACACTTATATCTAAAATTTCAGCAGAACTAGAAGCACCACTTTGATACGCCTGTTTAATCTCACTATAGATTTCAGTAGATATACTTTCAGATGCCAAAGAATATGCACCATCTAAATATCTTGCACACTTACGATATGTTGTTGATGAAAAGGGTTGAATATTCATCACCATACAAAATTTTTCAATACTGGAATAACCTTTCCCAATATGTGAAAAGGCTTGGGTAATTCTCAAATTGACATCATGACTGGAAATTCCAGTCTTCAAAGAGGAATTTATCACTGTTTTATTTTCTTCACAGTAACTACATGTCAATTTTAAATTGTACGAAAATCCTAACTGGGTTCCAAGTTCAAGTTTTAATGTTTGATTTTCACAGTCACAACACTTTGCACATGATAATAATTTACTAATTTGATTAAAACTTACTAGTATATATTCATCAGTAGCAGAATTTTCACTCGTTTCTACAATTCCTAATTTATCCAGGCGCTTATTTGACACTACTGAGCTTTCAGTAATGTTGTAATCTGAACTTTCTTTACGCCACCGTTTTCGATTCATTTCCATAGCGTGTTGTGTACGTTTCCGTCGAGGCATATTTTCACAGGCACAGAATTTTATAATAATACTAATATTATTCACTATTATTAGATAAAGAATAAATTAGAGCTGCAATATAGCATTGAAAAATGCTGTTTTCTTTTCTTGTGTTACGAAACTAAATTGCGAACAACAAGCAAAATAAGCGAAGAACATGCAAACAAACAACTTGTTTGATGATTACGGTCACAGCATAACAGATTCCTCTTCGTCTGCGCGATTTTTTACTAAAACCATTGGGGTTATAGACGAGTAAAGCAATGTAAACATTGAGGTGGGCGTGGCATTTAAAGAGCCGTCAGTGCAGTTGAAATATTTAAAACCATTTTTACTGCATTTATATTTATCAGATCGTTTCAAAACTTTGCTCAGTTATACTAGAGGTGTCAAAGTACATTTTAAGCAAAAAATTTAAAAATCGATGTTTTCATCAATTTGCGCCATTTGAAAGGTGCCAAGTCCCCAATCTACTTTGCAAAGACAGCTATGCAAAGCCTCTTTAGTCCCGGTAACAGCGTAGATGCTGAGACAAATTTTTGTATGTACAACATAGTAATTAATGACAGAAGGAAAGACTTAAACCTCAAACTGGCCCACCGGTCATTATGATCGGCAGCGGTGGAACTAAGTGCTGGGGCAGGAGTGGGGAGAGGCGTGAACGCTTGGCTGGCTTTGACATCCTCAGTCAGTTCCTGGACGTTAGGGAGAGCGCAATCAGGGTTTAAAAAGTGCTCGCCGTTTGCCGGTAAGTTGAAATTTTGCAAAAGTGTGGCAGTCAAAATGACCGGTAGTCTTGTTATTGCCACTGAGCTCGACTCTTCGGACGAGGAGTATGACTCAGATGACTCATATGCTGAGTCAAAAGAAGCTACTGTTTTTGAGGGAAACGATAATTAAGATAGTGGTGATAAAAATCTTGCAGACAAGCCACCTTCCATTGTCCGTTAGCTCACTCCAGGTTGCAACGCAACGGTTACTTCGGAGAACGAGTTATCTGATGAAGAAAGTGTGGTGTCAACTAGGCGTAGGTTCACTAGAAGACGACCAAACGTTATTAGTTCGGACGAGAACGAATGCTCTGAAAGTGATGAAGAGGCACCTGCCACTTTTTATGGTAAAAATAACTGTTTTACGTAAAATTCGAGACCTGTGCGAAGTTCAGCGCAAACTTCTGCTCGGAACATACTTTGAGTAAAATTGAGTAAACTGGAGGGCAATATTCTTCTTGGAATTAAGGTTACACCCGAGTAAATTTGGAGGCTGCTTTTCACGGACGAAATCATAACGAAAGTTGTCCATCACACAAATCAGAAGCTTGCTAGAACTCGTGCCAGAACTGGAGAACCTGACAGCCACCACTATAAGAACACAACAAATGATGAAATCAATGCTTTGATAGGGATTACAGTGTTCTGTGCGAATTTTAAATCATCCCGTGAAGCCTCGACATCACTCTTCTCTATCTCAATCACTGGCAGGCTGATTTTTCGTGCATTTATGTCTGAGAAACGTTGTGCAATTCTTTTTTAGAGCCCTGCGATTTGATGTAGATACCAGATTAAAATAAATTAAATTAATTGAATAAATAAGTGTATATGATTTTCCCCTCAGTATTCATCACTAATATAAATAAAACAGCCTGTGCACAATATCAACATGCAGTTCCATCATAATCACGCAAAAATAACAGATTTTTAGGCTTGGGGGTCAATTTGACCGATAGTCCTGATCGTGACACCAAATTCATGGTTCGGTTTCAGGGTTAAGGAAGATAATGGGGAGAATATTACAATGTTAGCTTTTAACTAAGAATTTTCATATCTATCCAAGTTAAGTAAAATTATGATTTTTGTTAATAACTGCGAAATTTTCATTTTTTATATATATATTTTTTTTCGAATAAATGCGAAATTTTATATATTGTAATTTTTTTTTGCAAAATTTTCCGATACTTTTTATGCGAAATTTATGTACCCCTAATCAATAGGTAATGACGGCCCTCCTCAACAAATATCCATTAAAAAATGAAGTATGAATCCATTCAGAAGCAGATGAATTCATAAAATAAAATATCGTACGATTTCCGAACAGAATAAATTTACGGATCACAGATCTATCATGCGAGGGCATTTTTAGAATTGCTTAACTTGCTTTTTGGTTATTAAAAATATGAACCCTGAATTATCAAAGAAAAAAAAAAGAGCTTGCGCCGTTTTTTCCTCTTTCGTGCCATCGGATTTTGTGAGTGGGCGCACAGTATGTACCTAACTACATATGAAAAAGATTAACGATGGTTCCAACTGACTATGATAAATGAATGTAAGATTAGTATGAGTAATATGCATTACACACTATCTGATATTGGATTCAAGAGAGATCATCAAAAATAGTAACGCTACACACAAAGGATTATATATATTTAAATACTTAAAAAATCCTTATTTCAAAAACAGATATTAGAAGGGTGAATTTTTTACAATGAGCTGTTAAAAATGTGAAATATTTGGTATAAAAAAGTAAATGCTCTATGACGCTAGTAAGTAGGTTTAACTGTAATTTATTGACCATTGAGAAAATACTAACTAGAAGATTCGTCAAAGTTCTTTTATGAAAGAAGTCATTGTAGATATACAAAGTTACAAACCGTGCTCAAATATAATTCCTTGTAATGGGTTGTACATCACAAAGTTAATGCTAGTTTACTGACCGAAATATATTCGCAACCACATTTTAACGAGGCATTTGATATCCTCACACAACTTACATTCACCTCTGAGATGAGCTGTTAAAAATGTGAAACAGTTGGTATAAAAAAGTAAATTATCTATGACTCTAGTAAGTAGATTTAACTGTAATTTATTAACCATTGAGAAAAAACTAACTAGAAGATCCGTTAAAGTTCTTTTATCAAAGGAGTCATTGTGGATATACAAAGT
Source organism: Dolomedes plantarius (assembly GCA_907164885.2). Classification (NCBI taxonomy): domain Eukaryota; kingdom Metazoa; phylum Arthropoda; class Arachnida; order Araneae; family Dolomedidae; genus Dolomedes; species Dolomedes plantarius. The sequence continues at coordinate 177,711,875 of OU015490.1, read as the reverse complement.
CACAAACCGTGCTCTAATATAATTCCATGTAATGAGTTGTACATCACAAAGTTAATGCTAGTTCACTGCCCGAAATATATTCGCAACCACATTTTAACGAGGCACTTGGTATCCTCACACGACTTACATTCACCTCTAATTTAGACGAAATATGACTGCCGTAACTTCAACCGAACCGCAAGACAAATACCTCCATCATCAAAAAACAAGATAAAGTCTTCATTGAGTATTAAAACCAAAACAACACAAAACGAGGCGCAAAATAAAATAAGAAACGAAGAGATTGAATTTAGAAGAAACTCGGCAGACAGGTGGACAGACATGCAACGTCTGGTTTGCAGACAGGCCAAGGTCGAAGGAAAATACCCAGCAGACCTGATTCTTTGCTGCTTCCCCCCCTCGCTTTCAACCAACCTTGTAGATTCTCAGGTTTTTATACCTCCAAATAACCTGTTTTACCCGAGACACCGAAGGGGCTTCAGAGGGTTGTAGGCAGAGGCTCGAGTTTGTCGTTTGATACACCAAATGTATTAATTGGAGAATTTGATAGCATGGGTGGGAATGAATGATTCCAGCCTTTTTTTTATATACTTTGCTTTCGTATTTTAGTTTTTCTTCCTAGCGTTTAAAGGTGCATTATTTGGTCAGCATTAGGCCGATATCCAGAGTGACTGCGCGAGAGGTTCATGCTACTTCTCGTCGAACGATCGAATGGGATCTTCAATCCATGACCAGGAACTGTAATAGTACAGTAAATTTTAGAGAAGCTAAAATTTATTTTACTGAAAATGTTAAATGTTTTTGGAGATAAATCACACTTTAACTGCTCCTTCATAAACTTGGCAAACACGTCAGTTCGTAATCACTTTATTGACCTGTTACCGGAATTCAAAAAACTGTTTATAAATAAATACAACTGTCAAACACAGTACACACTCGATTTTCGCAGTTTTGATCATTTGTGAGTTCTTATCTAAACAACTAAACAGGAAATCCTTTTGCAACCAAAATTCTGTGTGAAAACAGTAGAAGTTCAGGTAAGTTTACAAAACATTTTATTAATGCTAAAATGCAAAAATTAGCTTTATAGAGTTATACTATATAGAATTCCGTTTCCTAAACTTAACATTTACTGCAGTTAAGGTACTATTTAAGTTTTGGATCATATACGTGACGTAGACAGTAAAAACTATCAGGAAGGGGTAGAGGTTTGTTTTTATTCAATACATTGTGATAACATGATGAAACACACGTAAATTTCAATGGACTATATACAGGATTAAAATGTTATTTATTTTTTTTTTCTTAAGAGTAAGCAGAAAAATTCTAATTACTGCTACTTCTACTCAATATGTTTTCGAAAAAGAACTAATATTTTGACTAACCATATCTCACGGTATTTTAATTAGAGTCGGTTTTTCCATCTGAAAATCGATCAAGGTTTTTTGAAATTATCTTCCTTTTTATAAGGTCTAGGAAAATTTGATCTTAAATGCTACAAAAACACTTTTTTAAAACCTAAATACTTTTTAACCATAAGTTTACCCTAATATTTTTTTTAACTTCGTACAGTTTTGGTTTACAAGATGCTAGGAATGTAATTCACAGTATGAAATTTCGTTGCATCGATCTAAATAAAGGTCACATCGATCTGACGATTTTAAGTCCCCAACGGTGGCTAAGGAATCAGAAGGTACGAAGATCGAATTTTGCTCCCTAGGCAGTGGCTCTCGGTCACCGGAAAGCACAATATTGGACCGTTCGGATACACCAAACGAATGTTCATGGCGGGAAAAAACAGCAACATCACAGAAAATCAAACAATAAAATTAAAATGAATGTTAAACACATAGCGTCTTTGGTGTAAAAGGCCAACAAAGGTGCAAGATTATGATCCCGCTTCCGGCAGTCGTTACAAAGTAAATGAGCTGTTCCATTTAATAAAAAGATTGCACTGAGCAGGTATGAGAACACATTGCGTACAAAATAAATAACTTACAATACTTTTGAGAATTACTCGCGTAATTAACAGCGTTACAATACATTTAACTTGCCATATGAAGACCTTTTGATACAACGTGCAACTGTAAAATGAAACCTCTAGATAACTTCCTTTTTTCAATGCATTGTAATATTGTTTTACATCAAGTAGTTGGATCAAGTAAGGTCGTATTTAAGTACTTAACGATCTACATCGATACGGAGCCCCGACGTTTCAAATACCCAGAAGAAAAGTCATCGATCAAAAACATCGGCAGCTCAAAGCTCGGATTAAAGCTTGTATCATAAAAATCTCATTTCTGAAATGTTAGAGGTTTATTGGTAATATCGGTGAATTGGTAACATAATGTATGTGTATCAGATACAACGATTTTCGAAATTCACCGTTGGTTTAAATGCATTCGCTTACCTAATTCATAAAATAATGGAATATTAAAAACATTTTCAGGATTATATAATTTGGGATTATTGGAAGTCAAAAGTATTGAAAGTAATTTGTATTGCATTTTATTTGTGATAGTTTTTTAAACTGCAGATCGTATCCGTAGATGAATTAAAAATTACAGATTTTTCAGCCAAATTAATAATATTTTTTCATTTGTACAAGCACCAATCGCTTGACTGATTAAGTTATATATACTCATATATGCCAAAGGGATTTCGCAATACATATTATCTGATTTCAGTCAATATAACGACTGTGTTTCAGAATATAGATAGAATACGTGAAATGTAGGATGGAGGATTTAACTACGAATTCATTTATGCGTCGTAATACCAAACAGTTAACAGTTCTGTCTTGTGATAACTTTCTGTTATACCTCTCTATGATTTTAGAATCAGTAGGAGATGAGTAAATGGCATTATATTGGATTATTGGTAAAGTAAAATAATGATAAGTTTTCATGCATACGTCAGATATTTAAAAAATTGATGATGAGGTTTAAAAAAAACTCACCAATTGCGTTTGTATCGCATACAAAATAATTCCAAATAGAATTTCTTGAACTTACCTAAAATAGAAAAAAGAAGAATAAAGTCAAATATATGTTTTATCTTGTTATTCATGTAAATATCAGAATTAGAATACAAAAGATATTAAAGTTAAAAATAGAAAGTTTTTAAGTACGCATCAGATATTAAAATAATTCAGTGGTCCTAATCTCTACTAATTATAGCCAAAGGCATCTCTCTTGTGGTATCCTGTATTACGGCATAATTATTCACTAACTTTTTATATCTATAAGTAAAGGAAATTAAACATAAAAAAATAAAGTCTTGTATTTGAACATTCGGTGTTTTTAAAAACAATAAACACAAATCTTTTAACTCTAAAACTTAAAGGGTTTTTTTTTAGTTAAAGGGTTTGTGTTTATCACCTTTAAGAATTAGAAGTTAAGATAAACACAAACCATTTTTGTAATGAAAAGAAAAAAAATACCGTCTTTTACAGCAGTACGTTTAAAATGGCGCCCTGTGTGTTACTGAAATAATACGTGCTAATCTGGCTTCATTTCTCCCGGTGAAAACTGCATTTAGGGCTATTCTTCTTGTATTTCTACTCCGTGAGTAAACAAATTGAGTATGGTATTAAATTAAAATAAATAAAAAAATTACACAAGTGCATAGTATTTAAAGATTTGATTTCAAATGCTGAGAATAGAATAGAAAAATTTCGGGAGAAAAATTCCCGATAGCTTAAAGCTGCTGTGTACTAACCCTATTGGATTAGCTCGCCTCAATTAAAACCTATGGAGAACATTTTTCTACTATTAACAGCTACATAAATGCTGATAATCCAATAAAAATGGTATTTTCAGGTAGCCTTAACTTTTCTGCACCTTGCAACAGAATTCATTTTATAAATTTCGTACACCAAAGGAATTTATGATGTTTAAAACACACTATACCATTTTTTCCCCCGAATAATTTAAATTTTAAAATATTATTTGCACTTTTTTTAAAACGAAAAATGCCCCAAGGTGTAAAATTTCTTTCTCTATTACTGAGTGCAATTTAAAAAAAAATCTTTAAATCCAAGTCGGCAATCCTTGGACACATTTTCTCCTCAGATTAATATTGAGGTGAGCGAATCCAATAGGGTTAGTACACAGCAGCCTTAAGCCTTAAGCAGTGGTAGAGATTTAAAAGTGCACCATATTGTACAAGTTCTCCAGTTTATTGAACAATATATGTATCACAAAGTTTAAATTTTTGTTATAAATCCACCAAATTAAGCATATAAGGCAACCAAGACAAATTCGCAAAACCAGCGTAATACATACAATACATAGTATCTTGGGAATAAAATGAACACACACTATTGCACTTTTTAAGTTTTCTACCACTGTCTATAACCTTTGTCCCAGAAATCTCATATAAAGTGCCCATTTCATGGAACTGCCCGGAAATGTCCCAAAGCACAATTAGCAGCGTCAGCTCTCCCCACCTCTCTGGGAATTCCTGAAATGACCCTCGGGAGTGGACAGTAGCAAAGAGCTGACAAATTTCAGGATGTGTAGAATATTGAGTTACGCAAAAGTTACGAATCTGCTGGAAACATCCATCGGGAAAAAGATAACTGTCCAGTAAGTGTTATATTCGAATGTTTTAGACGAACGCTATTTCTAGTATATTCATCATTGGAAAAATATAACTATATGTGGTTTGAGATGTCGATTTATGCATTAATATGGGAAAATTATATGGATTATACGTGCTCCTTTACACAAAAATATTGTTAATAACACAAAAATTTATTTATGTTACACAAAAATTTATTTTATGTTACACAAAAATTTATTTTATGTTACGGCTTACTAACTCAGGGATTACGTTATTGCAGAGATGATTGAATTAGATGTTGAGAATCTATTATAGTCGACGAAACTTCGAAATTCGATTATTCCTCTAATGAATGGAGGATCGTTACAAGAGAAGAACCGGAGTGATGTGAACCTCCTTTAGTTGGGTTAAAAGGTAACTGAGTAAATGAAATAAATGAGTAATAAAGACATGTAAATGAAATAAGTTCTTCATTACAGTTTTACTGATATAAGAACTAATTTTTGTGGCAACAAGATTTTTGAACTTAATTGATTTTCAATGGGTCATAAACATCAGCTCGGAAGCATGACGAAAATAGAAGCTCAATGAAAAACTAACATAAATAGATAATGACTGAAAAAAATACGCAAGGTTAATATAAATAACTTGCGCACATTCACAAATTAATATTTGCTATTGCTTTTTCCAAAGGAGCAAGCTCAATAGACACAGATCCTTTGGTAAGATAAGCGCGCAAATACACTGGTGTAAGAAATTAAGAGAATTTGAAGACTTGGTCGATTATCTCTAGAACTACTGTACCGATTTTAATGAAATTTGATATGTACATACATTGATACAATACAAAACAAATAACCATTCAATAATTGTAATACACACACATGATCGTGCGTAACACTCGTTGGAGTCGGAAGGTATGAAACAGCGGTTGCAGAATAAACAAAAAAAATGGGTTAATAGATGGGTTAATAGGGGGTATGGTCCCCTCTTACAGATATACAGGTATCGCAGCGTGATTTCATACTTGAAATAAGGCAGTTTATCATTTCCTGTGGCAATAGGTCCCACTCGTTCAGCAACGCTGTTTTCATTCCCTAGATGGTTTTCGGACGGGGGTTGCGAGTTGCAATTGCCCTCCCCAGAGCGTCCCAGGCATGCTCTATAGGGTTAAGGTCTGGAGATCTGGCTGGCCAATCCATCCAGCGAATATCCTCACTCTCAAAAAATTCGTCGACCAGAAGAGCTCTATGTGGCCTCGCGTTATCGTCCATTAAACTGAACCCAGGGCCAACTGCACCCCTGAAAAGGCGAACATAGGGCTCCAAGACCTCATCCCTATACCTCACACCAGTCACAGTGAATCTTTGAAAGACATGGAGAAGTGTGCGGCCATCCAATATGATGCCTGCCCAGACCATTAAACCTCCTCCGCCATAATGGTCGATTTCGCGGACATTGGAGAGTAGGTAGCGGGTCCCTGTGTGATGTGAACATACGGCGAGAATCGGTGTTTAGGCTGAACCGGGACTCATCAGTGAAGACAACGGTCGCCCATTGATCCATACTCCAATATCTATGCTCTCTGCACCATGATAAACGGATTCTCCTGTTCGTAGAAGTGAGCGGGACGCAAACAGCAGGTCTTCTTGCAAACAACCCTCTCTCATGAAGTCTTTTGGAAACAGTCACCCTTGATACACGGGTTCCTGTGGCTGCATACAAGTCACGAGAGAGCTGAGAAGCTGTAGCACTCCTGTTACGCCTCGCTATAATCGTTAAATGGCGATCTTCTGTGGCCGTCGTGGCTCTTGGACGACCTTGCCCAGGCTTTCTCTCGATGGATCCGGTATACTGGAACCGTTTCCATAAGCTACACACGACGCTGGGCGTTAAATTTGACTCTCTACAAATTTGGACTTGAGATTGGCCTGCTTCTAGCCTCCCCACAATTCGCCTCCTCATTCTATCATCTAAACGTTGGTGGTTACTCATTTTTACTGTTACAATTTGAAATTAACCGATTGCTGCAAAATAACACCATCTATTAACCCATTTTTTTGTTTATTCTGCAACCGCTGTTTCATACCTTCCGACTCCAACGAGTATTACTCACGATCATGCGTGTGTATTACAATTATTGAATGGTTATTTGTTTTGTATAGTATCAATGTATGTACATATCATATTTGATTAAAATCGGTACAGTAGTTCTAGAGATAATCGACCAAGTCTGCAAATTCTCTTAATTTCTTACACCAGCGTAAAGTTAAATTACAAATAAAAGAAAACATAAAAGCGCGAACATAAAATAGCAATAACTAAGTAAAGAGGATAAAAAATTGAAAGTATGTGGGAAAAAACTGGTGTAAAATAGCTAAAATACAATCTCAAAGTCAAGACTCAGGGCGTGTTCACATAGAATCCATCAGCGTCAGCGTTAAAATTTTTAACCAATCATATGTTAATCATTGAGCTACTTAATCAATTAGCGCCAACAAAATTTTTAACGCCGATGCTAACGGATTCTATGTGAACAGGCTCTAAGGAATTTTCTTCTTAGCATCGATCGTAAACCCTCCTAAATACTGAACATGCAAGTTGCTGTTTGACTTCTGAGTTGTATGAATCACAGATCAAGTGTGACCAAATCACTTTACTCCTTTTCTTTACTTTCTACCCAATGGTTCCCCGCTGCTTACAAATAGAGAATCCTTCGCTAGAGGTCGTGGCCCAGGAAAACACAGTTAGACCCATCTTCTTATAGTCAGTCTTATGGTATGGAAGTCTCTGGGAAGCTAGAAGGTCTCTCGCCCTCCAGTACCGTTCACTAATGGTGTTTTCACATTGAATGCCGAACGTTACGTTGTGAACGTTACGTTGTGAACGTTACGTAGCGTCATCTTCAAAAAAATTTAACCAATGACAGAGCTTAATTCATTTACCACGTGATTTTCCAAGCCAATCACAGTCCATGTCAACAATCTTGGAGCCAATTGAGTAACTCAGCGTAACGCCCCGGATTCATTGTGAACTGGCTCTATGAGTCCTACCAAAAAGCACTGAATAGCAAAAGAGGTCTACCGAATCCATCATGGCTCCATTTAAACAAAGAGGGCATGTGGGGCTATTCACCATTCCAGTACGATGGACATAGGAAGTCAAGTAGTCATGTCCCGAAGCCAGCCTGAATTCAGTAACGCCCACGTTCCTTGGGTATTCACACAGGGAAAGAAGAGATTTTTTCCCCCACTACATGTCTTTAATTTCGGCACAAAGACTAGTTTTGTGCACAGAAAATAGTTTGAGTTTTATCAGATAGACCACTGCATGATAAAGGGTCTCACCTGTTGAGGTCTGGTTGATCTGTGTACCCCTTTTGCCAGTCTATCAGCCCTTTCATTACCGAACAATTTAATATAACAAATTGCAACTTCTTATTTAGTAAATCATTTATACTTAAAAAAAAACTATCGCATTTATGATATGTTATTATAATATAGAAATTTCTCAAATTTTGGTTATATTTCATATTCTTTGGTTTCATTGTAAAATTTTTATTGACAGCCAGGTGGAGAGGGAAGAGTGAAAGAGAAGTTACATAGCAGATAAAGCGGGATTTTATCAGTACAAAAATTTGAAGAGGTCAACTGGAATAAGAAAAAAACACAACCTTATAGAATATTATTAGAGCCAAATGAGTGAATAGTTTGATAAAAACGAAATTTCAACGACTAATTCTGATATAAAAACGACACTCATAACATAAAACATAAAAAACGCAAAAATCAGTTTTTATGCAACAGAAAATTTAAGAAAATTCAGCAGTTAGTGCAGAGAATAACGATAAGTGTACAAAATTTATATAATTGAACGAGTAAAAAATTATATGAAGTAGCAACTTCAACAATGAACAATGTATAAAAAGTAATTAAACTACTGTATAATAAAAGTATTATCGTAACATAATCAAAATGGAAAAAAGTAAGTAGAATATTTTTTTTCAGAAAATAAAGTATAAAATGATAATAAAATCTTTTTGGGGGGATAATTTGTAGGTCATCCATATGATATAGAAAGAGAAACATTCAGATAGAGTAAAATCCCTCATACAATTTAAATGCAATCACGCATATTAAATTATAATTAGAACCTAATGTTACGATATATCTATATCAATCAAATAAAAATAGGCATTGTGTTTAAGGCAGTTCTACTATCAAAAGTCAATGAAAAAAAAAGAAGAAAAAAGAAAATGCCTATTTTATTTAAAGAGATATGTAGAGCTAAAAGAAAAGATTGATACTTTCTAGATATAATCACTAATCTTGAAATATTGTTGGAAAGTGTGAATAATCCCTAGTGATACAATGTGATAGCTAAACCAATCAAACAAGAATAGGGTATAAGATAGGGTTAAATCATTGATACATTTTAAATGTAATCACACATCTTCGACTATCATGACAACCAAATGTCACGATATATATAAATCAATCAAAAAAAAGTCGTTATTGTGTTTGAGGAAGTTCTACTACCAAAAGTCAATGAGGAAAAAAGGAAATGTCTATTTCGGTTAACGAGATAGAGCAATAGAAAAATAATTGATACCTTTTAAATATAATCACTAATCTTAATTATTGTTGGAAAGTGTGAATAATTCTAGTGATACAATTTTATATCTGAAACATTCAAATAAGAATAAGATATGAAAATAAGTTTAAGGTATGGGACAGTTTTTAATTTAAAGCTTTATGTATGATATTAAAAAAAATGAAACATACACAAAAAAATGCATCAATACTTTTTAATTGTAATTGCGCATCTTCAATTACCACTAGAACGTATGAATATATCCAAATAAGATAGAATGATGTCTGAATCAGTCAAATTAAACACTTGTATCGAGTATGAAGAAATTCTATCTCCAAGAAACTAAAGGCGAAGAAAGAATGAAAACTTCTGTTCCAAACTTATCATGTTAAAAGAAAAAGAAAAAGAGTTTTATTTTACTCTCGAATTTTCTTAACCATTCAGCTTGTACTCTATGCTTTATTCATTATTTTCGAATATAAAATTTATACTCCGCAGATAAATTTAGATTTCAATTCCCTACCCAAAATTTAATATGAGACTACAGAGAATCGGGCAGACTTTCACGTCACATTACAAAATCATCCTCTAGTGGTCTGAGAAAGGCAAAATTAATAAAAAGAAGGACAAAAATCGAGATTAAATTCCTTTGAAAATAAAACAGACCAACAGTCGTACGCCATTTTGTTTCGTAAAGTTAACATCTGATATCCCTTTAAAAAGTGTGTGTGGGGTGGGAGGGTGGGGGGGGGGTATTAATTTCTTTGGACGTATAGCATAATTTCCAAAACAGCAAATATACTTTCAAAAGTACACTAATTTAAAGTGGTAGTTGCCACATCGGTCTGTAATCCCGGTGATTTTTCAAACAACCCAACCTAGATTTTCCTTAATTTGATTATTCACAAGTTTGCCATCAATAATTAGGTATCAATTACTTTCAAGTTTGCAGCCTATGGCAATACAAAAATTAATTAAATTTATAAAATGTACTACCGTGACGCTTTATAACGTTTAACACTGTTTGTCGGATGTTTGATGTAACATCCGACAACGGATAAGAAGTGAACGGACGTTGTGAACAAGATAGTTCTGATCAAAAAGTTAACCAAGTTTGCTGAGCAAACGGGGTTAAGATTTAGTTGCATGATTTCCAAGACTATGAATTGTATGAATCAAAAAATTTATATGAACTCTTCAAATTTTAGTGAATTTTTAAGATAGGATTACGTTCCTCCATAACGGTCCTCCGGAAAGCAAAATTTCAGACGCTAAATCCATCCGTCTTCGTGAGTTATAATATTGGCAGCGGGCCAAACCCCGTCTGTATCACCTATATTCATACATATATACAGTACCATATACATACATATATAGTACCATGTACATACATATATAGTACCATATACATACATATTTACATACTAAAAAAAATAATACATACTAAAAAAAATAATGTATATAGTACTGAAAAGTACCATATACATACATATATACATACTAAAGAGGTAAGCAACGATAAGTAATCCTTCGTTAATAACCCGCAGTAGTTTCGTTAGAAGAAACTACCTGAAATTTTTTTCGTTTAAAATGTATTCGTCTCTTGCAAATATAATCTAGAAGTAGTTCACTCGTAATGAAGATTTGAGAAATTTATTTTACAAATCTATCTCCACTGAAAATTTAGGTAAACTGGGTATATTTTATTTTTGTCGGTTTAACGATGTCAAAGCTTTATTCTCATAGGACAAAATGTGATCATTAACTTGCTACGTTAAAACACGAAACATGCATTATTCAGAATGATATAGCTGACCATTCTTATTTTTACTGATAAATGTATTCATAGCTGTCGTTTTCAAATGCATTTCTTGTATATTACGACACAAGACATAAGTTGTAGCCACCCACGCTGTCTAGTGATTAGCGACGGAAGCTGCCACTGCGATAGCCTCAGTTCGAATTCCGGCCAAGGCAAGGATGTGTCTGTACTATCATACCCATCTCGTTGAGGGCTCCCACCATGAACTAGCCAATAGGTCACGGTGTATCATGACAAATGTCATCTTCAGTATAAAGGAATAAAAAATGGTGAACCATACGACATTACATTTTAAGAAGTTGAGGTATGGAATTAATTTTAGGAGACAGGATACTGAACTGAAGATGCCTTCCACTTTTTACGATAAACTTTCTGGAAGTGTACATTCCTCAATGTCTTTTTAAATATGCATATCCTTTCTAGAGATCTACAGTTTCTCGAAATCATCAATATTTAAACAGAAGCAGGCGATCTTGTTCCGCCTAAGAGGACCACGCCTTCAGTCATTTGATTTCAATTTAACGATAAATCAACCGCGGGAGTTTTACAGGTCACTTTATTAGTTTTTACAGACATATTTATCTGCAGGACACCTTTCAGGAAATTCTTTTTAATGCTCAGTGTTTTTACAAGTTACATCCTCCCACTCGATTTGGAAACTGATAAGAATCGTCCTTCGTTGTTCAACGGTTGTTGGCCCCTGTAAAACAAACAGGGCAGCCAGACAGCAAACATCTCTTTGCTAGCACAGACGAAAGCTTCAAGGAATAGTCTGAATTTACTCAAAGAAAAGACTTTGTTAACAAATATTTTTCCTCCCCAATTATGCGGTTAAAAAAATATGATTTTAACATATTGGCTACAAGGAGTTACCATCTCTCTCTAAAGCATCGTCGACTTTTGTCTTTTCACTCTTACAAGATTTTGATCATTAGATAGAGCTATTAAAAATTGCATTACCAATATTGCAGATAGAATAAGATGAAGATGGATCTCTACTGTTTTGGCTGGAGAGACATGTGTATTTTCTGAGATTCTGGACAAGATTTGAGAGCTAATTTATTATTTATATATTTGCTATGTGTTTGTGTGAAATCAAAATGTCAGTAGTTTTGCCTTGGAATCTTTTTTTTTTAAATGTAGCTGAGTTTGTAGCTACAAGATTACACAGTACGTGTCCACACACACACACACACATATACATATATACACATACATATATATGCGTGCGTGTATATAATAAGAAATTAAACTAATCCTCAAAGCTTATTAGGGTTGCATTCATTAGGTTTAGATGAAATTATTATAAATGGAAAAAGGTGACAAAATTCCGTGTAATTATTCTGGTTTAATAGCAGAAAGTATTGATAAACACATGTTTATGGTATGTTAATACTAAGAAAGATATTATTTGATCATTCCAAACTTCTCTTCAGATGATATAACCGAGAATGATTATTTCCCAATCATTTTCAGCGGTTTGTGGAGTAGGCGTTAAAAATAGTTTGCATTTTCCCAGAACGACAACGACGCAAGTAACGTGCATGGGACATAAATTTCTACCTAGTTTGCTTTCCTGAACACACCTACGAATGAGATATTTTATCCAAATTAAGGAAAAGGGTCTGCAAGGGTTATCGTAATAGTATATCATAATTCTTTATTTTAACTTCGTAAAACCGAAATTAAAAGAAACTTAAATGCTTAAACAATATTCTAGACACATGCCTATAATACTTTAAAGCACGTCCTAACGTATTTTTAACAATGATTGAAACTGCTTCTTCTAAAATACAAGAGTCCTGTTATTTAATATTAATCATTGTTCTATGTATTTTTTAATTTTTAATTGTTTCACTGACAAGGCAATATACAAACGTAAAAATAGT